>QMFG01008656.1:0-12816 GCA_003314545.1 Ramaria sp. MG151 | reverse complement strand
TATGGTCCTTGGCAGTTGTACGATGTCAAGCATTAGAGGGTATAATTTCCCTCTTTCTCCCATCCTTGCCAATATGGAGCTATCAGGATTTTTGATAGTCCATGTTAACAAGAAATGAAAATAGAATTTTTATTTATTTTATTTTTATTTATTTGAATTGTTTTGGTGATTTTCTTCAAGTTTGCTTGAGGCGGCTTTTAAGCGCCTAAAAGATAATCTAAGCGGTGTGTAAATTCTAGCGCGGGGGATGCGCTGATGCGGAATCAAATGTCAGCGCTTAAAGTTCACGTGTAGTGACGCGAACTGTAGATAGAGAGATAACTGTAACTTAACAGTTTTGAGACGAGTACTGGATTCAATAGAATGCTTGAAATGATGATGAACAGCCAGTGACGATTCGTTAACAGAGCAAGCGGTGTTGAGATATCAAGCAAAGATGTAGAGATAGTTCTGAGACTGTGGAGGTTATACTGCCTTAGATTCTGGAGAAATTTACAAGTGTACTTATAGTGAGAGCTAGCTAGTAATTGTCCTTTGTGTTCCCAAGAAGAATATTGGGGCGATGGAGCGATTCTGGGGTTGCAGTCTACATGAGGGAAAGAATGCACAAAAATGTACTAAAAATATGTTTAAAATATCTGAAACTGATCATGGTGTGGTAGGAAATGTGGATCATGTGTTTCACTACTATACTGAGCCAAAAGAACAAGAAAAATAACAAGAGAAAATCCTGAAACTCCATTTCAAAGCTCTGGGCGCTTGTTTAAATGAAATCGAGGCGATCGGCTTTGTTCGTGGATCGACGACGATAGGGGTGACCAGGAATGGAAGTGAGAGTGTTGTAGTAGTAGATAGATGTGTTTCAGAGCCACGCGGGGCTCGATCGGTGGCTATTGGAGCCCGTTCATGTTTGAAGCGCATATATGCGCACGTTCGTTCCTGCATAGGCCGGGGATCGTTGGCCGAGTAGTCCTAAAAATATAAACAGATCATATCCTAAGGTTCAAGGCCTTGGATTATCATTAGTAGTTGTTTTTATTGTGTTTTATTGTTTTTATTCTGTGCGGTGCTACTGATGCATCAGTAGATTACATAATGTAATGTTCGTGCGGTAAATAGATAGTAAAATAACACATGTTGACTTGTGGAAAGATACATCAAATCCATCCTTTTCCAGTTGTGAGGGGGCTAATAGCCGCATGTGTATACCAGGTACCCACTGAACATTAGGGATGGCGGCTTCTGATTCAACGCCATTGTTTCTTATGACAAATCTCATGGTGCCTTGGCTTAGTGACTCCACCTTGTTGCTGTCAGTGGCTGTGATTACATTTGGCATTACATATGCCTGGTAATCATGGAGATCCTCCTGCATTGGTACATAGTGTCCAGACACCCCAGAGTCGATTAGGCATATCGCTCTGTTTGTCTCCACTTCACTGGCCACAGTCGTGACTTCTTCTATAACTGAGAACATCCTCCTCTTGGATGCCTGTCCTGGGGAGTCCTTTGGTGAGTTGGCCTTTGTTTCAGACTTTGCTTTGTCCTTGCTCTGATCACTGCTGTCTGCTCCGCTGTAGCAATACTTTGCATAGTGGCCTTTCTTGCCACATACATAGCAGGTAATCTTCTTTTTATTTTGACTGTCACCTTTGGAGGTTTCACCAGTGCTGCTACCCCTTGCATTCTTTTTGGTGGGTTTTCATCCCTTCCATTGCATAGAGAATGCTGTGTTGAACCCCAACTTGCCTTTAGACTCATATTTGAGTTCAATCTGCCTGAGTCTAGACACCAGCATGTCTACCCTGTTATTGGTATAGTTTATTGATGCAATGAATGGGTCCAGTTCCTTGGGTAACGAGTTAATAAAGTAGGTGAGGTACTGTGGTTCTGCGATTATGTGTCCTGTCTTGCTGAGTTTTCTTTGGAGTAGGTCCATCCTTGACTTGTGGTTCATGATGCCCTCCCCTTCAAACTTCACATTCACCATCTCAGTGAGTAGGAACAAGAAATACACCCTGAAACCTGTTTCCGAACTGTATGTCGTTTCGGGTAAACAAACCCTTGTTTCACCTCTTTAAACGACGGTCCTGAGTGACGGGGATGAACTCATCCACATGTGGAATCGTATGTATTGTTTCCATAAGCTTTTAGAAGCATAGAATCGACCCTTCTATTGAGTTCCTAGAAATAGATGGGGATAGTGATGGGGATAGTGTAGGTGCTTCTTTTCTGAGGAAAGGCTAATAATAGAATCTGGTTTCTTGATTGGGTCCTTGTGATGTTGCTAGGATGATTCAAGGTGTCATGGGTGACGAGGTGTTGGGGGGTTGTAGGTGTGACAAGTCTGCTGATGAATCGGGTTCCGAAGAGTGGTTTCGGAAACGTGATGTTCGGATGGTTCGGATGGTTCGGAAGGTGGAACGGATTGTAAATCATGATTGTGACACTTATCACAAAAATAATCAAGTAGATGTGGATCATTTGTTTTCAAAGGATGTAGGTTAAGGGGGAGTTGTTAAAGTGGATGAATTGTAATGAAGTGAATGTGAACTTTACTACAAGCATGAGCACAAGATGCACAAGACATTGGTGGTGTATGACATGTGTCTGAGATATCTGCAGTTAAATAGTTTATAATAATCTCAAAAGAAGGAAGGCAAGGCCAGTTAACTACTATTTTTATTTTCTGTCCAATTTTCTCTTTCAAAACATCTTCATTTCTCTTATGAATTTCTTGTCTCTGGATATGAGTACAGTATGCAATTTTACAGTCACATGTCAGAACATGAGAGACATTATAACCACTCATAGCACAAGACACTCTCAGCTAAAGATTTGCAAGATGTTCAATTTCTTGATAATAGCACTTAAATATGATCTTTTGGTCATGAGTATACTTTGAATCTGATGAGTGTTACTAAAAAACATCCACAAAGGATTAATATTGCATTAAAGTAAATGCATCTACATTAACATTCAAAGAAATAAACAGGATAGATTCATATTGATAGTGTATTTGAAACAATGTGACACATTTATGATAACCAAGAAGTGAATCAAAAGATCCAAGTAGTTAACACACTACCTTGCCATAAGAAATATTGTAACACACCATAGACAACATTCAGCAAAATTGAAATTGAATTGTTGAGTAAATGAGTACACTTTGAAGTGTGGGGTGGCAGGGAAGCCCCAAAATCATCTGCCAGCATTTAGCAAGAAAAAGGTAAGGCATCCCACAATTCCATTCACCTCACTATCCAGCCAGAAAGAATAAGTCACCTTTAACTTGAACTTTACTAACATTTTGCTGCTAAATATCTCCCTTCATTGTGTATCAGATTGCACTACAAAATGGATATCTTGAAATAAACTTAAACTTAAACTATCATCTTTGTGAAATGTAGTTCCAACGAGTGTCGGGGACTGGGGCGGCTCCCGGCCGCCGTTACTTTTCAGTAACGTAATAAACACCCACATGGACCCCCTTATACATTGTCCGCGCAAACAATTACGCATTACGCGTCGCAATCCACACTCCAGCATGTCAGACTCACTAGCTGCATCATCCTCCGGCCAATTAGATCCTCGAAGGAAAAATGCTCTTGAATTGTATCGTTCCGTATGTCCTAAAGTTATCCTAGTTGCTTACAACTGAGCTATTCAACAGAAAATGCGAGAGCATGAGAAGATGGGCGAGAGCTTGAAGAATCGTGAGTGTTTGTGTCCAGACCAATTATGTTTCTGACAGTGACTTTTAAGTTCGTTTCTCACTCAAGGATTTGGAGAAGGATTATGAGAAAACTGAAGAGGATATCAAAGCTGTGCAGTCAGTCGGTCAAATTATCGGTGAAGTCATGAAGCAACTAGACGATGAACGGTGTGCGTTTATTATAAGTGCCCCTATATGAAAATGCTAACCATACTAAAACCATCAGTTATTGTGAAAGCGTCGTCAGGTCCACGATATGTTGTCTCCTTCCGACCAACGCTTCCTCTTGCCAAGCTGAAACCGGGTACTCGTGTAAGCTTGGATATGACAACTTTGACTGTCATGAGAATATTGCCACGAGAAGTCGATCCGTTGGTTTATAAGATGAGTCTGGAGGACCCAGGGGGTGCATCATTTGCAGGGATTGGTGGGCTCGGAGAACAGGTTCGGGAACTCCGGGAAGTACGTACGCATGCTCGCCCCCTATGCCGATTGATTTTAATTATCAAGTATAGGTCATTGAACTGCCCTTAATGAACCCAGAACTTTTTCTTCGGGTTGGAATCAAGCCCCCTAAAGGTGTTCTTCTGTATGGCCCACCGGGGACAGGCAAGACATTGCTTGCCCGGGCGGTTGCTGCTACTCTCTCCACGAATTTCCTTAAGGTTGTATCATCTGCTATCGTTGACAAGTACATTGGAGAGTCTGCACGAGTTGTGCGGGAAATGTTTGGTTATGCTAGAGACCATGAGCCGTGTATCATTTTCATGGATGAGATCGATGCCATAGGGGGGCGGCGATTCTCGGAGGGGACAAGTGCTGATCGCGAAATCCAGAGGACCTTGATGGAGGTGCGACTGTCTTCTGTTTGTAACGCGCGTACTAATCATGCCGTTCTAAGCTTTTAAATCAAATGGACGGATTTGATTCTCTGGGCCGTACAAAACTTATCATGGCTACAAATCGACCTGATACCCTTGACCCTGCGTTGCTTCGTCCAGGGCGCTTGGATCGTAAGATTGAAATCCCACTCCCGAATGAACAGGCGCGGCTGGAGATCCTGAAGATCCACGCCGCTCCTGTAAATAAAGGTGGAGACATCGATTATGAAGCCATTGTGAAGGTGGTATTCCCTTGGAATTGTTTAGTCATGCAGTGGTTAATCTATCATCCAGTTATCCGATGGGTTCAACGGTGCTGATTTGCGGAACGTCGTGACTGAAGCGGGGATGTTTGCCATTCGTGACGAAAGGTTTGTGCCTTTTTCATTGTATTTGTTACAGCTAACAATGTCTCACTATCAATTAGGGAGTATGTGTGCCAAGAAGACTTAACAAAGGCGGCAAGAAAGGTTGGGGAGGCGAAGAAGCACGAAGGTATGTCACATCTCACTTAAGTTTCGATTGCATGATGTTAAATATGTATGCAGCTAAAATAGAGTATACCGCATGACATCGTATCTTTGGAGCCTTCCCGCTTTGCTACCTTTCATGCACTGTTATAACTTGTATCGCCTTGACAGATATATTGCCCCACGGTTGGTCAAGTTTCCAATCCGGGAGTGGCATGCTCGATATCATTTGTGGAGGGCTTAATGTCTAGCTAGCCTACCACTCTGTAGAGGTTCCCGCATCGTGTGTCTAGACATGACTATAATAAGGGTACAAGATACCCAAGAAACGCTATTGCATCTATCTATCAATAGTCGATCATTTTTCTCAGCTCATTGAAACCTCACAGCTCTTTACAGCTACATAATAAGGCTGGCTACAATTACATGGATAAATAACATTGCCCTAGTGAGATCGTTTGTTCTAGTCTGTCAAGACTGAAAAATACCGGTCAATTTCTTCCAGAATCCAGGTTCTGCTGCGGGTCGATGATCCTCCCCAACATAACCGATGAATATGTCTCCGTGATGTGAGGACACGTGCACTATATCCCCCGCCCATTCGGCCCCTTTAGCTGGCAGGCAATTGATGGTGTCCCCAACTACAACTTGCATTTCTCGCTCGAGGCGGGAGACAAGATTCATAGCGCTGGCGAGACTGGGGAGACAGACGAGCTGACCATGACGGCTATATAATTGAATATAGCCAGAAAACGAACGGGGGATTAGAATGAGAATGTCTCCTGGAGAAGCGAATCAAGGAAGTTGAACAGGACAGTGCATCACAAGTAAGGTCACAAACCTTTACGAGTTGCTACTTCCAAATTCAGCGTTCGTCGTGGATGTATACTATGCTGGTCATTTATGAGTTTCTAAATTTGCTTAAGAGGATACTTTGATAAAGCAATACGCACCACTTTAATATCCACGGGGCCTTGCCTTGTGGTTGCTTGAATAAGGGTGCGTGAATTCACGGCATCAGGTGTAGCTACAATGGAAAGATCAAGCTGAATGGCGCCTTGCCGAGTTTCGAATATGGCATTTGGATCAGGAAGGTCATTGCGTTTTTTGAAACCTTTGCGAGTATGATGACGGTGTCTCTGTCGGTGTGATCGGTTGAAATCACGCCTGTCGATAGCGGTGGCACCCGCCTTGTCGAGTGCTACTGTTTGTAGCTCCGGGTCGATATGAAAAACACCTAATTTGAGTCAATGACCATCCTTGAACTTCGTTCCGAAAAAAATACTGAGTACCAGTTACTGGTTCTTGACGTGTTTTCATGTAAAGATAGTTTGTTTCTAGATTTGCAACTTTGGGCCTTAGACTCAAGACGCTGTTGGATGTGCGTGGTATAGGTGGTACGGGACGACTTGCAGAAGCTCGGACAGCCTGACTTGGGACGTATGGTGGAGGATTGTCAAGCTGTAACACGGGTTGTATTAGTTGTAAATTCTACACGTATGAGAAGGAAACCCACGCACCTTTGCCATGGCCACCGTCAGGGGTTGCACCTGTTCTGGAACGAGCTGCAGGACAGAGTCCTTCGCAGCAAGCTCTGTATGACTCGCAATGATCATTATGCGTAGTGTTATACTCTGACTGCGCCACACTGCGCACACTAAATTTAAGTTTGCAAACCAGCGATATGGCTATGTCCGCTTCTCGTCTATCGCTGTGGTTAGTTGAACTTCAGCTTCACACATTACATGTGCTGAAACTTGATTTTTACTATAGGGTGACGGAGAAAGCATTCAGGCTTCGTACAGATCATGGCAATCGACCCTCGCAAATTGCGAGCTCCTGTGGCGGCCTTCACCATGGCCATACTTGTTGGAGTATATGTCCGATCAGCAATTCAGCAGGCGCGTTTTGAGTCACAAGTACGCCAGAAGCAGAAGTTACTGGAGACATCTTCCAGCAGGTAAAGAAATTGAACTATTGTTCATAAGCTGTATCAACAGAGAGATGATCGTTTAAATAGAAATAAAGTTGAAAGCAGCAGCGATAGCTGGACAGTGGAATAATTCTAATGAGGAATTTCTCCTGTGGGAAGGAAGTATCTGAACAAGGTCAACTTTCAGCCCCAGTGAGACGCACCATGGATCTGACTGAATACAGGGAGCAGAAATAAGATTGTGTACTTTTCTCTTGTGGGCTCTGAACTATCCCAATGAGAACCTATTCAATTTTCAATCAGATGGCACTGTCAAGTTCCATTTCAGACACATTCCAAATCCTCAGAACATTTGTGTAAAGGCAACCTCAACTATACCCAGGATATGCCTGCTGGCAGGGAAACAGCCATCACCCTACTTGGGCCTGCAAGGGGACTCTAACCCCAAGCTACCCACAGGTGATTACACAAGACACTGGTAAGGGAGATTCAAACATAGATAAGGTAGCAAGTAGTAGCTACAATGAGATACATACCTGGTAAGGGAGATCCAAAGAGAAAAGGGTAAAGGATCTCCTTACCTAAGGTACTAACTATATAGCTACTGGCAGCCACAATAAAGGTAAATATGAAAGTGACTAGCACTAGGAAGGAATGGAATGGAGGGCAAGAATAAAAGAAACCTAGATAGGAAAAAGCTGGGAGGAAGAAAGGAGTATATGGAAGAAATAAAAGGGGAAGTAATCTATTAGACCATGGTGTCACAATCACATTTAGGGTCTCCCTATTCCACATACCCTATTCCAAACATCATCCTCTGAAGGCTCCATTTGGAATCTGAACCCACAGTGATGTGATCAAGACACTTATATTTAACTTCCCTGTCAATCATCAGGTTTCCTAAATCACTTTATTGAGATTTGGTGAAACACCAATAGCCAGGTCCAATCACAGTCTTTTCTTGGAAAGAAGCACTCTGACTATCCCTATCACTATCCCCATCTTTCCCAATAAACTCATTGTTCAAGTTGATTCTATTCTTCCAAAGCTTGCAATGAAGCTCATATCATTGTACTCTATGATCCATGTGTCCCTGGCATTCAGGTTCACCCCATGAAGGATTTGCATGCAGATATCCTCACCCAAAGAGCCATGCAATTTAATAACATGTTTCATGATGTATTCTTGGTTTGTTAATCTTTTACTTCATTCACAATTTTCCTATCTCCCTTGTTCTTTCATTCCTGTCACTTGTGATTAGCATACATGTATCTTACCTACCTCCCAACCCTCATGGACTCTTTCCCATTCCCTCTTTCCTCCAAACCATTTGGTATATAGGTAACACATTCACATGTATGTTCCCTAGTTCAATTATTGTACATCTACTTGTTTGCCTTACTCAAAACCTGCCAACTTGTTGTAAAATACCTTGAACAAAAGTCTATGGACAACTACACCTTTGAGTGAGTCCTCTAATATTGTTTACATTAATATAAAACTACTTCAAAGCAATGTAATATCATTGGCTGTAGTCAACATAGACTGCAAAGTCCATTTGACCCACAAGATAGAATTCCTTTGGAACATCTATCTCTTCAGAATTATGTATCTTTTTGCAAACATTCCAATGGCCATTTGCTTTTACTGTAGGATTTCTATTCACTTTCAAATATCATTCTACTGCTATTAGTAACATTTCTGATTGTTAGCACTAATCACACATTTATCTACAACTCTTATCACTTATAATTCAATTCTGATACCTGTCACGATCATGATTTGTGTTCTACTCCACCTTCCGAACCACCCGAACATCATTCTTCCGAATTGATTCTTTGCAACCCGAATTGTTGCCAAACTCGTCACACATGAACCATTCAACATTTCATCACCCTTAACACCCTGAATCATCCTAGCAACATCACAAGGACCTAACCAAGAGATCAGGTTCTGTTATTAGCCTTTCCTCAGAAAAGAAGCATCTACACTATCCCCATCACTATCCCCATCTATTTCTAGGAACTCAATATCAGGGTCAATTCTATGCTTCTAAAAGCTTATGGTGACAAGACATACAATTCAATATGTTGACGCGTTCATCTCCGACACTCAGGGTCGTTGTTTAAGGAAGTGAAACAAGAGTTCGTCTACCCGAAACGACATACAATTCGGAAACAGGTTTCAGGACTTATTTCTATTTCATTAAATCTTTTTCTTATTCACAATTTTCACCCCACCTTTGTTCTCTATTTTCTATGGTCATTAATTAGCATACATGTACCTTAGCTACTTTCTGATCCCCAATGGACTACTCCCCATTCACTCTTGCCTCCAAACGTTCCAGTATATAAGTAGCACATTCGCATGTATGCTCTCCAGTTCAATTATTGCACGTCTACTTGATTGATCTATTTGGCTTAACAATTCGTCGTAAACAATCTTGAAGAACAACTTTACTTCAAAGTAAGTCCTATAAAACTTATCAATTTGGGTTTGATTACACTTCGAAATAATGTGATCTCATTGGCTGTGATCGGCATGAATTAAAAGGTTCATCTGATCCATGAGATAGAATCCTTTCGGAATATCTATCTCTTCGGAACTATGCACCTCTTCGCAAACATTCCGAAAGCCTTTCGCTTTTACTGTAGGATTCCCATTCCCTTTTGAATACCATTCTATTCATATGGAAACATTTTTGAATGTTCTTACTAACTTGATAATTGAATTCTGACAATACCCTACTACTGCACATAATTGATTTTTCTTTTTTGAAATTGAGCATGATATGACCCTCCCCTCTTACCTCTCAGACAAAAGGATCAATGACTGTTGTACCTGAAGAAACCCCGGTTCCCTGGTGTCCAAAATGAGAAAGGTAACTCCCAAAAGGTATATTATTATCTGCATATGAGATCATTGGCTGTGATTGACATGGACTGTGAAGTTCATTCGATCCACAAGACAGAATCCTTTTGGAATCTCTATCTCTTTGGAACTATGCACCTTTTTGCAAACCTTCCAAAAGCCATTCACTTTTACTGTAGGATTTCTATTCACTTTCGAATATCATTCTATTACTATTAGAAACATTTCTGAACAGTACTACTAACACTACATTCATCCACAACCCTTATCACTGATAATTGGATTCTCACACAAATGTGACAATTGTGAGAAAACTAGACATACGAAAATAAGATGTTGGGCTAAGGGTGGAGGTCAAGAAGGTCAGTGCCCTAAGTGGTACAAAGGAAAAAAGGATTCGAAGGCCTCAAATACCATCAAAGCTGTGTCTGACACACAAATTGTGTGGGCATATGGAGCTAGAAATGCAACAGACATATGGTATGCAGATTCAGCAGCCACAGTCCATGTGAGCCCAGATCACAATGACTTCATCATCACATACCACAAATTTGAGAAAAACAGAATCATCAAAACATTCAGTTCTAACAAAGTGGAAGCAATAGGTGAAGGCAATATTGAGGCAGATGTCCTTGATGACAACAAAGCCACAAGAATCCAACTTACTAAGTTATGCACTTCCTGGAAGCTGATGGAAAAATTCTGTCTCTAAAAGTTTTAGATCAGAAAGGTTTTCAGAGCTGAATCTCTGGTGGGTGTATCAAAATCATGAGGGACAACACGATCTATGCAGAAGCCATGCTAGGAGGCAAACTCTATGAAATGAGACTAAACATCAATCCTTCAAAGAACAGCATCATGATGGTGGTTAAGAGAGATGGTTCTGGCACCAGCTTGTTTCCCTGGCACAGACATCTGGGACACCTCAGCAAGACTGCACTGAAAAGAACAGTCAATTCAGGAGTGGTCAAAGGAATGACGGTTACCAACATGACATTGAATGGGATGTGTGAAGACTGCATCTTAGGCAAAATGAATGAGAAGACATTCAACAGCAGGGAGAAAAGAGACTCACAACTCTTTGGGACTCTTCATGCCGATCTTATTGGGTCAATGAACCCTGAAGCTAGATGGACTTGTGCAAAATTCTGCCTTATGGTTAAAGACGACTGTTCAGGATTTGGCTTTGTGTTTCACCTGTGACATAAAGGTGAAGCAGCTAAAACGAACAAGTTACAAAAAAGAGTACACACATTACAATCAGACAAAAGAGGTGAATTTCAAAGCAGCAAACTTTGCAAGCATTGTCAGGAATGGGGGATCACTGTTACATACCGTTGGAATGGTCAGTGAATGTGTGTAACAAGTTGCTGTTTAAATAGTGCCTACAGACTAATGCCAGATAACCTAGCATAGTGGCCTTTTGGCCCAGTTGGAAGAACACATCACTGTGGGAATTTGTTGCCTTTCACAGTATGCCAGGTTCACCTCAGTGGTTCAAATCCCTGTGCACAATAATTTTGGGGGTTGTTGCAATCACTTGGACCCCCAGAACCCTGGCTTACATGATGGTCAGTAACATCATGGGGGTCTGCTATGTCAAACAGTAATTAGGGTGCTTGGGGGAAGCCACAGACAGGCCTGGGAAACCTGTTAAGATGTCATCACTGTGGTACCTCGAGGGCTTGGTACCTCAGGGGGAGGTACTGTTACATACCATTGGAATGGTTGGTGAATATGTGTAACAAGTTGCTGTTTAAATAGTGCCCACAGACTAATGCCAGATAACCTGGCATAGTAGCCTTTTGGCCTAGTTGGAAGAATGCATCACTGTGGGAATTTGTTTCCTTTCACAACCACTATCACAACATCAGTTGTCTACAATCCAAAATCAAATGGAACAGCAGAGAGATGGAACCAAGTAATCACAGAAGGTGCAAGAACCATGCTAAAAGACTCCAAATTAGGCAAGGATCTTTGGAGTGAGGCAATATCCACTTGTCACGATCACAATTTGGGCATTACATTCACATCGCCCTTGTCCTGAACAAATCCTTCCAAAGCATCTCATCCAAAGTCCGAAGCAACATGCCCACATTTCCATCAATTCTATTCAACAACTCTTTTATCTATCATTTCGACTCAAACACTCCATCTAGTGAAACAATCCATGTGAAACAATCATTGGTCAGGTCCAATCATATTCTTTTTTTAGAAAAGAAGCACCCTGACTATCCCCATCACTATCCCCATCTTTCACCATGAAATTATGGATTGAGTTGTTCATATTCACTCAAAGCTTGTGATGACTTTCCATATCATCAGGCTTAACGATATGAACATTCTAGACTCTCATAATTACTCTCCGAAAGATTTAGGCATGGCTATCCCTACCCGAAGAGCCACGTGATTCGGAAACATGTTTCAAGAGTTGTTGTGGGTCCGTTAATCTTCATCTTCATTCACAATTTTCCTACCACCCTTGTTCTCTGTTTCCTATGGCCTTTAATTAGTATACATGTGCCTTGGCTACTTTCTAACCATCACAGACTCATTCCCATTCGCTCTTCTTTCTGAATGGTTTAGTATATAGCTAGCACATTCGCATGTACATTCCCTAGTTCAATTATCGTATGTCAACTTGATTTTCTACTCACACTTGCCAAACTCGCTCCCAACTCAACTTCACCAACAACTTTATATTTTTTGAGTAAGCACTCTAATTCAACTTTTATTAGTTAAATCCACTTCAAGGAATGTAAGATCATTGGTGTCACGATCATGATTTACGATTTGTTCCTCCGTCCGAACCATCCGAACCATCCGAACCATCCGAACATCACGTTTCCGAAACAACCCTTCGGAACCCGCGTCATCGACAGACTTGTCACACCTACAACCCCCCAACACCTCGTCACCCATAACACCTTGAATCATCCTAGCAAC
>QMFG01008629.1:2962-15229 GCA_003314545.1 Ramaria sp. MG151 | reverse complement strand
GCAGGATTAGGATATGTCGGCGTGATTGGGAAATGGCATTCAGCTCGTCCTTCTATAGGTTGCAATTTGATAGATTCTTGGATATGCATGGACGAGGAAATGATAGATGACAACATTGATTGATTGATTTGATTATATAATGAGTGATAAAAGATGGCAGTGTCGGCGTAGAGGCGATGTGAGATGATGGCTAAGGTTGAAGAAAATGGTGCTGGCGGAGTTGGATTGAAAATAGATGTGGCTTGTCCGCTGGCTTATCACCGATGGGCCGGTTACGAAGGTACCGACAAAGAAACATCATGGATGCTTGTGACCGAGCTCAGGCATGCATCCGAAATCGTGACCGAATTCCACTCCACCTACCCCACCAAACTCGGACCTTGGAACCCGTAACCCAAACCCTCATTTATCTCTCTCTCACATGATCTCGCTCTTAGATATATTCAAAAAAAAAAATATTTCTTTTTATCATAACAAAAAATAACTATGTACACCCGAATACCCGAATACCCAAACCTGAACTGTATCCTTCTTTTCTTTCTTAAGTCCTTTCTACTTATATAGACCTGAACCCAAGACCGAACCGAAATTCACACCAAAAAAAAAATTATTAATTTCTCTCTATTACAGCTGCTCTTACTCCATAGTCTCCTCCTCCCTCTCCTTTTCTTTCCCCTTATCGACCCAAACTTCAGTCTCCACGCGCCCCTCCAAACCCTCCCGAATCCCTGAATCCTCGTTCTCATCCACACCCGCCCGAGGCTCAGGCACACGATTGCCTGGCCAAACAACTGCAATCCCTCGCAGTCCCCTCTCAATGAGCTTGAAGCTCATTGAGATATCCTCCACCACAACCACCCCTCGGTGGTCCGACCGAACCTTTCCTCGCACGACCTCGGTCAGGTCACGCAAGGCACCCACTCTCTGCCTCTCAAGGCGATTGCCCTCTCCGAGTGCATCAACAATGCGCTCGAAGAAGCCCTCCAGCATGGAGGGCTCCCGAGGGAACGGGCCCGCCTGCGAGGCTGCAACCTTGGCCCTTTTCACTGGACGCTCGGCCCCTTCCTCACTCTTGGGCTCCAAACCTTCAGCCTGAACCCTCTTCGGCTCTTTCCCTCCCTTTCCTCGGGTGTCCTTGGGCCATAAGCAGGCCACTTTTTGCTCGCGACACCTCAAGCACGAGGCCCCCGAGGCCCCGAGCTCACATACCTCGCTGCAGAAGCGGCACTTATTACAAATCCTCTGCAACACAAGTCAATCAAAAAATAATAATAATAATAATTTTTTCTTTAAAATCACCTTGCCGCTCCCCGCTGCCTCCGATCCTTTGGCCATTTCCTCGGCCTTCTGTTTTACCCCGGCCCCAAGGGGTTTTCTTGGCAGTTTGGGCACCAAAGCCCCTGCCTCCGCCTGCACGGGCATCCGAGCCTTTGCAGCAGCCCGTTTTTGGCTGCTTCGGCCCTCGCCTTCACCTCAGCCTTGGCCTTGGCCTTTGCTTCGGCCCTGACCTTCACCTCAGCCTCGGCCTTGGCCACCGCTTCGGCGCTTTCACAGGCCTCCTGCTCGGCCTTCGCCTTCTCCTGAGCAAGTTTCTCGGCCCGCTCCTTCTCCTCCTTCTCGGCCACCTTTAACTCATTATTTACAAATGTATCTGTATGCTAATTAAAAGCAATAGGGATGAAAGAACAAGGGAGGGAGGAACATTTGAAGAAAAAAATATTAGTGGACCAGAAATACATCCTGAACATGTTTCCAAATTGCATGGTGCTTTGGGTAGTAACAACATCCTCCTAATCCTTCAGAAGGTGATCCTGCACATCAAGGACAGTTATACTATAGAGTCCAATGGTATTGCTTGTCATCATAAGCTTGGGGTGAGTAGAATTAGTTTGGCCATTGAGTTCCTTAGAAAAGATGGGGATAGTGATAGGGATCATCAGGGTGCTCCTTCTCAGGAAAAGATTATGATCAGACCTAGTTATTGATTTGCATCACTAAATATCCATGGAGCAATTTGGGAATTCAATGATGAAAGAGTGTGCAATATGATTGCCAAGTGACAGGTGCAATCAATTTGGATTCCAAATGACTCCTCTGAAAGAGAGTTTCCAAAAGTATCAAAGTTACTGGTAAGCTCTAAAATTGGATCATGACACTTCTTTAAGTTTTTGAAGTAATCTTTGTATCACAGAGAGTTTGATCAGAATCAGTAGCCAGTTTGAGCATAACATTAATAGCATCAGGCTTGAAACCCAATTTTGAGCAATTATCATAATCAACTGAACCAAGGCCTTTAAAATAGTCAGTTGTAAAAAAAAATTATAGATACATTCAAGGTCAAATGAAGTAAATATCACTTACCATAGAAATCTGGATATGTAAGATAGCCAAATAAAACATTTCAATATAGTTAGTAGTTAGTTAATCAATTGTGTCACATTGATAAAAATACTTACCACATATATGATAAGCCAGAAGCATACCAGGAGGATGTGCTAAATAGATAAAGACCTACTAGATACACAAGGATTAGACATTTGTATTAATGTATCAAGAAAACATACCTCTTTGATTTGAAGTGATAGCTTGAGAGTGGTGCAAAGGGCCACTCTGCTATCCTACCAAAAGTATTGATAAATAGACCAGCTAAGGTCCTGGGATTTTATCAGGATATCAGTTTGTGACAGCAGCAAAGAGATAGCTGGAAGAACACATCATGTGATACTAGTCGCTGCTCTTTGCATGTACTTTGTGTAGCTTGGATCCAAGTGATTGTCGAAGTAGATGGTGGTGAGTACGACGTGGAAAGCGCTTAAAGTCGCGCGCAGCAGACATTTAGTGCCGCCAAGCTGGAACGAGTGCCGCGAACTATGACATAGTTTCTCGAAGATTTTTCATTTATTGTCATGATAAATACAGGACAGTCTGATCAGGTAGGAGATTTGTGTTGCTCTCAAATAAGCTTCTTCTCTTCAGTGTGCATAAGCATATTTGCTTGATTTCTTTTGCTTGATTTCTTCGGTGCGCGGCAGTCGCAGCAGTGCGGCAATCTTCCAACGCCCCTAAGGCGTAAGGTGAGGCGATGCCACTGTGACGCAGCTTCACAGGTATCGCAAATTCCAACGGATTAAGACTATGAGCTGGGCGGCTCAGCTCTCTTTCTTCACCAGCTTCTTAAGGCTCATTTGTCCATTTCATCATGGAAGGCACGGTGCATGGGCTTATTCAGGTGTAGATGGTCTTGACGACTATCCGGTAAATGGTAAACGACATGACCCGGAATTTGCAGCGGCTCTATAACAAAAGTTACATTTCACCAGCAAATCTCAATACTCTCACATGGATCTTGCAACGAAGTTCATCACACCGCCAGGAGGAAGGGCGGAAAGTGGGGTGATGTGCGAGAATGCTTCAGATCGATGATATCGACTACTGGGAGGGCTTGGACACCGTATAATAGGCGTCAGGATGCATTGGATATCGTCAAGACACAGGAGGGAAACGAAGGAGGCGTGGTACAAAGGTGGGTTCGTCTTTGAAATCCAGGTTCTAGGTTCTCCATAGAGCCATTCCTCATGTACCTGCGTCCCTACTGTTTGTCTTTGCATATTCTTACTGCGAGTTGTGTAGGTGATCGTAATCTGTGTCTTGTTTTTCCTACTAAGTCAACCAATACTGGCACCGCTGTATGCTTCACCTAGTGCGTTGCTGGGGAAGTTTTCTCGGTTTCCAAAATTATGTCGTTCTGAAACCGCACAGCCTTCAAACTTCCTTTTGCACAAGGTCTAACCTTTCCAGTGAGTTTTATTATATTTCCTTATTTTCTTTTGCATTTCAAGAAGCTATTAGGCTGTGGAAGATCAGTCGATACTGACAAGACATAGATCCATAAGGATCAGGCTTACACTGATATGATCTAAAACTTATCCCTCTTTTCAATTTTCTGTGCTTCTGAGAATTGATTGTAGCCATTGTGATTCTTGGACATCCTGTAAGACCTCGGAGCGCATCGGATCCCTTCGTCCCTTGCTGTCCCCGAGTATTATTGCAGGTTGGTAAGCACTCCCAACCTATCCCCCTGCTTTTCCAATAAGAGAATCGCTCTATGTCATGCAAGCCTCCGAAGCTGGGTACGTTGCACTGTGTGTTTTCCCAGCGCTATTTTCAGTACAGCCCCTGCCCTGGCGATCTTATATTCCTCCAACCTGTGACTGCCACAGAATCGATCTTTGAACTCTCTCCCTGACAGTACACTACACGGAATGGACATCTCCACCGACATTCTCCGCTTATCAGAAACGGTCGCGCTCGCTCCCGGGCTCAGTGCGGCTTTCAAGCTAGCAATGCTAATTATACAAACTGCTCAGGTATATTACCTTGGCTCATTCACGCCCTGCTAACTTTGTTTGCGTTTGCAGATCTCCAAAAGGAACACAGCCAGGCTGCAATACCTAGGTCACCTCATTGCAGCCTCTCTTGCCACTATTGCTGAAAATATGCATGGAAAATGGGACACTGCTCCAACTCCATTGAAGACGAAACTTGACGAGTTTGAGGCGTAGGTTCAAACTTTAAGTGATTTTACAGTAGAAATTTATGCATTCCGTTGAAATGACAGGATATTAGAAGATTTTCTCAAGATTGTGAGAAGGTCGGCATCTTCGTCGACTGTAAAGGCTTTGTTCAACGCCGGAGATCGTGAGTTCTATATCACGATGCTGGAGAAGCGATTATCAGACACACAGAGGTCGATTTTGGTAAGATTTCAAATGACGTGAACACAAAGTTCTGCTCACGCAGTGAATGTAGCTGCTGCTGGGTGTAGATGCTTCAATAGCAGTGAGCCCTCTATATTTACTACACCACTTCCGATTCAATGAAGATGGCTTTGCAGCTCCAAAATATCACAAGAATCGTGAATTCACAGGAGACTGTTGGACAAGCAACATACAATGGGGTCCTGCGCCTTGAGGATCTCATTCGCCACAGGACCTCAACAATATCTGTAGATTGGGAAGATCCTGATGCAAGTTTTTGTATCATTATCCAAGGATGTCTCCTGTTGATGCGGATTCAAATCTAGATACGCACTTACACATGCGATGACATTGTCGTTTTGCAGAAAATCGGTCAATATCGAGTTTCGTCACCTTCTCAACGACACTCGAGTGCCGGTTCAGTTAGAGTTGAACTGCAAAAAGCGAAGCGTTACGATAATAGAATCGTGTTAGTGAAAAATTACTATGGTATGCCATCTCCCGGGAAAACAGATCTTGTAAGGCCATTTTTGAGACCTTTGGCTGCTTTTCACAATTCCTTAGTTTCTGAAAAATCTCAATTATCACCGACACATTCGGTGAGCCGTGGTTGGCGGCGAGGATCTCAGGGGCTGATTTTTGATTGTTCACAGGAGTCCTTACTTATTGCAGCTGGTTGGAGGGAGCAGAGTCGCAGCCAGCATCCCATTTCATGTGTACCACATGCCTGGTGATCATTTTGAGAGCTTAGGAAGTTGGCTCCAGCGGACACTGTCTTCAAATCCAGTAGAGGTGATTTATGGTATATACAATATGGTTTGTCACATCACACAAACATGAGGTTTTATTGAACTGATGCACATTGGAGAAGAGAACATCTCTCGACGTATGTTATGTTCTTGAGGTCTCATGTGGTTGTTTAATGACCAATAATTAGGCCTTGACTGAATTCCAGCGGTTAGGAACAGGCTGCTTTCCTTCCCATTACTTTATCCTGGTAATGGATCATTGTTTATTAACCTACCCCTAGCTGACATTCTCAAGGCCCAAGGTCTTTATGTTGATCTTCAACCTGGAAAGCATCAACATCAGTCAAAGCTGATATATGCAGGTGATTTATCATGCGAGGAGGACTATAAAGTAAGTTGTGCAGCATGTTGAGTTGATCCCAGTCATGGTAATAGGACATGGTAGCCCGATATTTACCAAAGTATGTGGGCATCCCTTGGGGAGTTAGTACATTTTATCATGAGCACTACTGCGTTAGTGCTGACTGTTCACGACAGGGACATATTCCACAGTCGGGACCCAGCGATACCGATAGGATTTGGTTTGTGTCAGTCACTAAAGCGACTGCAAAACTCTGATGATCTCTTGGATATTCTCCAATGTCGCTATGACGATCTCAGCCTTCCGATGCTTGGGGCTGCATTCTTCGAGCGAGGCTGGCTAGCACCGACTAAGCTCAAGGTCCGTCCCACCAGCACGATGAGATTGGGAGACATTGGTTACGTAACGGAAACTGGTGACTTCGTAGTTATTGACAATATTCACCACTCCTTGCAAGCAGAATATGGGACACTCTCGTGGAGCTCACACCCATGGTTTCAAAGTGGCTACAGGTACCTCGTGAACATTCCTGCAGAAGATATGGTGAGCGATGGTGGGCAACCTTGCCAAAGAAGACGGCATGTCCATTTCTCCTTTTGTTCAACGCATGGGCCCGGTTAACTCTATCCCAGACTTTTTCCTCTCACTATTCCCGCATATGTGTTGTCATGGTATCAGTTAGTATACGACAATCTTGATCACATGCAGGCATGGAAACTGCTGCATCAGCTCGCTCCCTCAATCATCGTTCAACATGGCCTATCAATTTCCCTACACGAGCTGAAACTTGGTCAGCGTCGCCTTACTGTAACTCTGGAATTGCTTTTTGACAGGTAGCACGAAACAGCAATTATGGTTCAACACACATGGAACACTGATCTGACAGCTATGGGTGGTACTTCCACTCCAGGAGATGTGTGCACCTTTCAGTGGGACTCAGATACGGATGTGGAGGTGATAGAACCCACCGTTTATCTTTTTTCGCATGATACTCCAAACATTAGAACCTCTGGAGCTCCCGAGCTTACATCGGAACATCGCCCGTCTTTCCACTTTAAGCCACACTGGTTGGACGACACTGCATGGTATAACCCGGAAAAGCGGTCCTCTGACGAAGAGAAAGAGGCTTCCAGCGTGAAAGATGGTCTCCGTCTCTCTTCATACAAACTGTAATTATATTATGTCTTTCAAGAGTCACACGCTGTGCTCACATTCAAACAGTCATCCCACCATCTGGTACCTGCAGCTTCCCATTGGCGTTGCCTCTCCCTTTCTTGCCAAGGTTGAGGAGTAACTTGGGATTGCAATGTGCTGTGTGAACATGCCATGTTCCTAACCTTGTGTTTTGCATTGTAGTTGAATGTTATACTCCGGCCCAATTACCTACATTTTAATATGCATTAACGCTGACATCCCATATTTGCTTGTTTTTATTTGACAGTTTAATATCTTGAGAAATAATATACCTAAAACACTGAGAATATTATTAGGGATAGTAATCCATCCTAGTTTTAAATGAGTCATGGTGTATAGTCAATAATCCATATCTATAAAATAATCCATTCATTTCATTGAAACAGTTTTTTGGCTAACAAATTATAGATGATAGTTAGTACTTTGTATAGCCACCTTCAGATTTTATTACAGCTTCAATTCTTCTAGACATGCTCTCTATGAGCCCTTGACACACCTCTGGCTTTGTATTCCCCCATTTTCCTCCTACAGTCTCTCCCAAAGCTCCAAAATTGTCTGAGGGATACCACATACTCTACCAGCCTCCTCTTCAGGTGAATCCAGGGATGTACAATGGGATTTGGGTTTAGAGATTGCATGTTATGATGGTGCTTGAAAATAATGTTCTTGGAACCAATTCTAAGCCTTCTTGCAAGTGTGTGAAATCATTGCTCTGCATTGTTCTTCTGGAAGATGATGCCTTACAGGGTCTTATCATAAGATGAAAGGCTGCTTTGTAGTTTGTCCTCAAGAATCTTAATGTAAATGTCCTCATCCATCTTCCCGTCAATCTTGCAAGCATCCCTAACCCCCTCCTACCTATAGCATACACCCCCGCAACATCAAAGATATGTAGAACTCTTATACATAACCTCTCAAGAGCCATATGAACGTTCTCAAGGGCGCCTCCCGCTTAACCATTCTCCATGTCTTCAATATGTCACAAACGGGTGGTCATTACCACACTCAACGTATGCCCTTTATCGTCTTTCCAGCACAAGAGGACATTTCCCGCTTGTTGGGTGCAACGTGAAGCGATCTCCTAAATCTATCTTGACCTCTGGGGCTGGTGAGATTCTTCACTCACAGGGATGAGCCATCAACGAATCTAAGGGAATGAGGGGACATACTTGTAATTTCGAAAGAGAAACGCCATCATTAGTCGAAGCTCCATCCATGCGAGGCTGCGAACATATCAAATTGAGGTATCGTTAGTTTTCATGCTAAAACTGACCTGTAGCCCAGACAAAGTCGCGGTCCAGATGAAAATCCCAAAAAACACGTTCTCATGTCTTGCGTCTCGTGCAGCCAGCGTTGCGGCTTAAATGCTTCTGGTTCAGAGTAGACAACGGGATCACGATGTGATGTATAAGGCTGTATGAACGTCAGGGTCTATTCGAGAATGAAATCAGCTAAGCCATATGTATATAAAAATTGTCTCACATTCTGAGGTATCATGTAACCACATAATTCAGCGCCGCCTACAGGAACGACTCTTGGCATAGGCCCAGGTACTGCTGGATGGATTCTCATCCCTTCCTTCAAGCAAGCCGTCAGCCATGTGGCTTTTTCAACGTCTTTAAGGGAGAGCACTGAGTCCACAGAGACATCGGGAAATATGGCATCCAGTTCCTTCTGTAACTTTTCCATGACTTCCGGATGCTTTGAAATCTCCCATGCGGTTAGTGCAGCTGTGTCGGCGGTAGTATCGACGCCCGCGAGAAGGAGAGTAAAGACTTCAAGGTTCTGTACCTGTCGGGGAAGTGGAACACCAGTCTCTGGATCTGGTGAAAAAAGAATAGCGGCAAGAGGTTCTTGGGGCTTTTCCGAAGTTGACTGGCGGGTTAAAAGGTAATGTTCAATTGATTCATCGCTGACCTAGCAAGCAGCTTAGAAAATCATCTCAGAATCAACGATACGGCCTCGCCTACCTGGAGTACCTGACGACCTGTACGTACCCAGTCCAGTGAGTTGAGGGGTATACGTAAAAGTAACGCGTAAAGCGGGGGAATCAGGGAACGGAGAAGTTGGCTAATCATCACGTCACCCAGCGCTTGACCCAGGTTCATGCCTTTGCCCTTCCATGAGCCACCATATCCGACCTCGGCTCAACAAGGAATATTAAGTCAACATGCGAATTAAAGGGTGCAGAGGCAGACACCTACTAATGACGTCGAGAGTTGCACCCCTCATATGACGAAGAATATCGACAACACCATGGGAGCTTTTGGTTCTTTCCAGCTCGACTCCTAGTCCATAACGATTGATGCAACTATCGAGGCTGTTATTAACCATCCACATACCAACAAACAAGTATTGTGGTACTTTTCAATGTTTTCCGATGATGTTAACAAGGACTGTCGCGTAAAATGTGAAGCAAACAACTTGCGCCTCCGGGCGTTGGCCGAGCTCTCCTCGAGGGTAGGAAGAGCTAAGTGGATGAATAGAGGTGAATTCCTTTCGCAATTTTATCAAGGGAAGACATCATACAGTCAATTCCGGGTCCCAAAAGTTTGAGACCCTGAGTGTAACCAGACCATTTATTATACGGTTTCGAACCAAGTCCATAGACCTTCTTTATCTCGTCCACACCGGTGACAGACATGGTGTTGGGACTAACCCTAGAAAAAATACAATTAGAGAAACAGTCTCTCCAAGTGTTATTACCAACCTGACAGCAGGACCATACTTCTCATGAAGCCTGTGTATCCAAAAGGCCCTATCGTCCGATAGAGCATGATATACCTCAGGAATACCCGTGAAATTTGTCCAAGTAGGTCCTGGTATGTGAGACAGATGTCCCCAGAAGCATAAATATATGGCTGATATGAGGTAGTATGTCAAACTGGCCAGAAAACCTGCAGTAACAGCTTGGAAGGCTAAAGGTGATAACATGGGCGATCAGTCAGGAGGAGTGGGAATCGAACCCCTCCTATTTATAAAATGCAAAACACTTCCCATGACCTACGAAATAGATAGAAATGGGGTTTATTTCCCGGCTCTGAGTTCGGAAGACGCCCCGGATCTTATAGCGCTTGCCATATAGCTAGTATTTCAGGGTCCGGGTCTATTAGGAACGTGTCACATCCATCAAATTCTCACAATAATGACAAACGTGGGAATGATTCTGCCAAGATTTGTCCAATAGCTATATGCGACCTCGACCTCGCGGGTCAATGCAAGATGTGCTTGATACCCGTCGATTGGTCCGCGAGGTGCTGACTAATCGGTCCGCGTCCCGCGTCGGAGTTTGAAATGGTAGAAGTGTTTGGTGTGCACCCACCCGGGTGAGTGGCTATGTATGGTCGGTCCTGTAGACGAACTTTCATCCTTATCGTCAGGAGAACATTTTAGATGAGGGGAGTTGAGGGAAAATGCATAGGCATCAGGATTAAATGTTTGTTCCTATGACTGTATGATCAGAAGATAAATGTATAGAAATATTTCCTATACTCCTTGGAACTGTTGGTCAGTCCTTGCATGACTAATTGGTCTTTAGCTATATGAGGAAATTCTCCAATATGTTCCTACATTCTATCTAAGGTAGAAGTCACTAGGAACTGGTACTGCATTACATAAGCATGGAGCACACTTTCTTCAAATTGCTACTAGTCATTACTAGAGTGATAAAAAACAAATTTAGCTGCTAGAATATCTTTAGTATATCACTTGCTAAGACTTGTTACAGAGACTTTAGAGTCACAAAGCTGATGACTTAATAGAGTGTATTAGTTACTCATAATTATTAGAGTCCAATAAAATTTATTACCTTTCTTATAATATAAGCGTGCTAAGAGATAACTATTCCCATGACACCCCATGACAACCACCACTTGCTTTGTCCTGCCTGTCATGCCTGTGGACCGCCACAAAAATAAAAATAAATAAAAATCCTGACTACTCATTAGAGTATTACTCATAATAATCAGAGTTCAATAAAAAAATTTCTACCTTTCTAAATATAAGCACGCTAAGAGATAACTATTCCCACAATACCATGTGACAACAACCACTGTTCATTTTGTCCTGCCTGTCATGCCTGTGGACCATCATAAAAACAAATTATCCTGGCTACTCATTAGAGTATTAGTTACTCATAATAATTAGAGTTCAATAAAAATTTTTTTCTACCTTTCTTAAAATATAAGCACACTAAGAGATAACTATTCCCACGATACTGGGTAAATGGAGGGACACCATAGAATGACCTGGGGGAATGGGATCCATTGTTGTGACAGGATGTGACTGTGCACAGCTAAAATTTGCACATGGTCACTTGAAATTTTTGAGCATTTATGGAATATACCGAAGCTAATAATTATTGGTAACTAATACACTCTAATACAAGTGTAGGATAAGAGAGAATAATACAAGAACAGTATTGGCCACAATGAGAACCAATATGACATAGGACAATGGGACAAGACAATACTAGGGGACCTGTTAATCCCAGTTTCAAAACTTCTGGACTCAATATTGAGTGGCTGGGCTAAACCAACTATTATTCTTGTATCAAATTTAACTATTTATACTAATTGAACTAATTGAGAGCAAAAATAATTAGAGCAGCTATGTTTCTATCATTCTAAAAATAGCTAAATCTTGTCAATTATAACATCACTAGCAATTTTAAGGTTGAAATATCAAAGACTATAATTATTAATTTCCAGGCAAATTCTAGCATTTTCATTTTTTTGCCAAGAAAATTTTCCAGATCATATGACCTTGGCTATTGACCTATAAACAATTTTTGGTACAGCTTCCCAGGTCTCAAAATTGTATCCTTGCTCAAAGCTCAGTCCTAGCAGGTGCAGTATGCCTAGGAAGCCAAAATCTGTCAGAAGTTGCATTGATAACCTGCAACACCAAATTTAACTAGCCAAAAATCATGTGGACACTGTAAAGATGTGAAACACCACTATGATTCAAGATGAGCACCACAATGAGATCACTCATTCATATGTTGTTCTACTTCAGCTCCTACCTGGCAACAAGTGTCTACATCATAACACAAGAGAAATGTTACACACCCATCACCAAGTAAGCCAAATTTACTGGCACTGATGAGTCAGCTCACCACAGGGGAGTGTCAGAACCCGACCAAAACCTCGGGCCTCCAGGCCCGAATCCCCGACCATCACATTTCATCTATTCCTACCTCCCATTT
>QMFG01008594.1:0-13659 GCA_003314545.1 Ramaria sp. MG151 | reverse complement strand
CTTCATTCGCAGACGTTCCAAAAGCCATTCGCTTTTACTGTAGGATTTCTATTCACTTTCCAAAACCATTCTGTTATCATTAGGAATATTTCTGAACACATTTACTAACACAACATTCATCCACAACATTTACCACGATTATTTGGATTCTGACAGCAACATCTCAGGGACTGGATTTTAACTATTGCTTTCTTACTTTCTCCCTGAGAATGAATCGATATCAGACACAAGGACATTTATAATAGTTCAGGCATAGCCTGACTCTGAATACTTTAGGAAAATATCAAATATCCTAGAAAAACACTTTAGCTCAGTAAATAGTTGGAATATTTGATATTTCTGAGGAATATTCCATTTTTTGAGAATTAATTAGCTATTTTAAATGTCCATCCACTTTCCAAACCATATTCCCAGATAGGGAATAATCCCCTTTTCCCAGTGTAACTATTTTTGTTGTCAGATATCACACAGATATACATCTCACCGCCATTCAAATTACCATTTATACCTCTCATGGCAATCAAAATCACCATTTTTTGGCCATTTTTTCTTTTAAAAATGAATGGACCATTACGTGATTACAATTAAGTGACATCGAATGATCAAGATTATGTATGTTGCAAAGAGAAAGTGAGAGTGCAAGTGAAAGTTCTCATCTGTGAAGTGACACCCCGCGAATGAATCACAAAGGGCATGCAAATAGCATGGCGATAGCTACAAGAACTAACCCTTGCCTTCTGACCGCCTTGGACATAGCACCAGATTTAACACCGGTACCAGAACCAGTTATGGGCGATGGTGAACTATATCAGGTTATCAGTCTACGGGAATCAGGTTCATACAACCTGACGCACGGGAAACCACCTCCAGCAGAGACAGCACTAGCAAGGACGGGAGTTGTGTCAAGTCCACCTGCGGAAAGTGGACTACTGGCTGCTGAGGGGAAAGGTGTCGAACCCAATCCAGAACTGGTACTTAGAGGTGTGAAAAGAGCAGTCGATCCGAATCCCGCGCCTGACGCCACAGGGGTCGTGTTAGGGCTGGGAAACCCGCCGGACGCAGGGCTGCCAGTCGGAACAGAGGTGTCCGTGAAGCCAGAACCACCTCCACCACCAAACGTGATGGTTCCAGCGGGTGGCCCAGAGCAAACTTCACCCTTTAAGCAGCACCCTTGTATATCGCAGTATTCGCTGTCCATAGTAAACAATGTTTGATGGCTTGGTAACGTAGAGATCACAAATGGTAATTACCACATACCTTCCGAGGCAGCAACCGCCACCCTGGGCAGCAGCTACGCATAACAAGTCAATATATATGGAAATTCTTTGAGGTGACTAGAATACCGAGACTTACTGCATGCTGTATCCCCATTAACGCAGCATCCGTCACCATTGCAAAATTCGCCAGCATTACAACAGCCTGCGATACCGCGTGTCAGAACTGTCACAATTTCTTACAATAGAACCCGGTACAACGAACCTCCAGTGGGACAACACGGCCCACTTTGACGTGCCAAAACTAGTAACCCAGAGATCCTTTTATCAAGTTGAAGCGAGTGTTTACGTTGAGTACGCTGGAGTATAGGTTTTGTGGCAATCACTGTTGCGAAAAGCTCAAGACAGACGAAGCTGAAGAACCACAATGAAACCATTAAGGTGCAAGGTAAAAAAAAAAGAGGAGTGTCTCGATCCACCGCTGACCCATATCTCTTATAGGTTACAACTGAGCAGATCGCTAATGTATATTCTGCACGCGATCAGGTTCGTTGAATTCAATGAAATTGCAAACACCGCTCGTGATATGCGCTACTTACCCCGTACGTCCCTTTTGGAAATGGGCGTAAAGTCTTTCCGGTCTACTTGCTCCTCTCCACCGTTGCCATAGCTATAAAAATTTCATCATTGTAAGCAACTGACTTGAAACTTTCAGCAAGTAGCTGAGTCATTGCCAATTTCTGGTGAGTCTATTGAGGCTACTACGCGCTATAAATGAACTTACGCTTTGGTATTTCCTTGAGTTCCCCAGCTTCAGCTCTGGCTTTGACACAGATGACCTGTCGAGCGCCTTCGTCCTTCGTGTCCGCGTTTTCTAGAATTTCATGCCTGTTGGGCCATAGAACTTTTTTTACATTATCCTGAGATCTAATCCAATACAGCTCTGGTTTTTTGACAGATTTATCCTTGCTGTTTTGATGAGAACCGTTCGGACGCGCAAGAGGCCTAGAAATACTAGGCGTCCCCACCTACAGCAAATGAAATTATCTGCCATTTATGGTAGCCCAGTGATATCTCGTGAGCTTCTTAATTAGCCAGCAGTGAATCTCGCATATAGATGTCAAATAGAAAGCAGATTATGTATTGACACATGACTACGGATTCACGAAGTCAGCGATTGTAACATCACCTGTCAGGTCATCAGCCTTCTCCGGCCACGATATCTCCAACAATCACTCTCGCTTTGGAAGTCCACCTAGCCCTCCGGTCAACGTCCCAGGTAGTTCTTGATTTCCTATCGTATAAAGTAGTGAAATAGAGCCTACCGACACCAAAATCAGGAAGACGACAGTGCCAACGATAAGTGTAAATTCCCTGAGTAACATTTTATCAGTTCCGTTCCGACAAAATCACATCATAGTACATGAAAGGTAAATCATGTAATAGCATAGGAGAATTGAATAACGACACTCACTGGCTAATATCTTTTTTCTGACACATACTTCCCGCCCATGATATGTTCTTGCCATCAACCTCCAGAGGCGTCTTCCTACATTCACAAACAAAGCACGTGCGACCAGCCCTCGTAACCCCGACACAGTCTCCACGAGAGGAACACATCGCGGTGGCGTTTCGGCAGACGTCAACAGAAGTAAAACACGTCGAGGTAGAAAATATAGGGGCAGTAGCTGGAATCTTAGCGGGAGGGAAAGGTGACTGTGGCGGCTGCGCCACCTGACGGACATTAAGGTGAGAAGGAAAAATGACTGCAAGGGACACCTTCCTGGCAATAGCCTTTATGGAGCCCACAACGTATCAGTAAAGGGAGGAACTGGGAAATGCTGTCAACTCACCGATTGAATTGCAGCATTCAAGGCAGCCACCGATGTCAGATATTGCTCACTTTCCCGGCCCCATTCCTCTTCGATATCCTCTAACCCGGCCACCTCAAATGCACCAAATCGCTCTGCAACGCCATCCCCTTGTGATTCTTCGACAAACGCAGCTACATTATTTAGACTGGTCAAGAATCTCTCCAATGTGTCCGACTTTGAGTGTGAAGAAACAGGACTGAGATTGAAAATATCAAGAAACCTTGACGAGTGTTGTGAGAATTTGCTCGCTGTATCCACGACAGAATTATACGTCTTTTGGGCAAGACGAGAATACAGTTTAATAATGGATAATGGCGATTCAATACTGAGCGGGAGGATGAATGAAGGGTGGAGAGATTGAGGCATCACATCTTGGCCTGGTCAGAAACGCGAGGGACAAAATCAGACGAATGATATGGCATACCATCAGGGTGACGTGCATCCACCGATATTAGCAGTGCATCTCTCTGTCCTTCTCCGACGAATGGGTTGGCATTTCCTAACACACTTTCCCCAGTCGATGTTTCGAGTGGGAGAGATTGATATGCTTCCAAACCGAGGTGATGTGCGAGAAGCGCTGTACTTGGAAATTGGGCTGGCGAAGAAGGAGGTGGGTGAAGGTAGACCTCAAAGGAACCAGACGATAAGCAGAGTGCAGGAAGGAATGCAAGTGAGAAAATGGCAGAGAGCATAGAGGTTGCCTTTCAGAGTCCGCAGTGACAGATGAGGTCACATGAAAATCACGGACTTGGAATTCCCACAAACACCCGGAGTTTCATAATGCCAAGCTGTTGTCAATAACTCTGAGTTCCTATCCCTCCAGTTTCCATAGCACTCTCCAACCAAACTTCTTATCTCATTCTATTTCAGCAACTAGAAGCCTCACGATCTTCAAACGCAAACGGAGGAATTGGGAAGGATCCACAAGATATACTACCATGCCTAAAATTGGCCACTGTGAACTGCTCGATAATACCCTCACCCTCATCAATATGTTAACCTATACTTACAGCTTTATGCAGATGCTAGGAGAGGTTCGAACGGATCCCCTAACCCTAAGACATTGCTAAAAGCTTGCGCTTACTCCGAGCGGGTATTCTTATAGAACTAGGTCACCACATTCATGTCTGATCGTGTAGTCATACTCTCTGACACGGAGACTTGTTTTTTAACATGATAAGCTCACCTCCTGTGTCAAATTATACCGGTTGAGTTTTAGACGCTTTCCATTACTCTCCTTTACACAGATTCATTTCAGAATGTAACCTGTGGGATAAATTCAGGATTAAACCTCCCAGAAGGTCACGGTGAGCTGTCATAGTAACGTTATGTCATTGATACACCATTCTAACCCTAGGAGTTTTCGTGTTCTCCACAATATCTATAAAGCTTTCGAGATCCTTTCGTTACTATTCGATCCAGTGCGGCAATCCCTCTAGCTGATCATGCAGCATCGCTGCCTAATACACATCGTTTCGACAGTCCTGATGTCGAAAGGCTCATTGTTGCGTCACCAATCTAACAACTCTTAGTAACTTGTTGCTCGGTCGGACGCAGCCTTGGGACCAATGGAACAGAATTTGTCAACTGTGGATGCCCACTCATATGACGTTATGATGGCCAACACGTCGTATTTGCGTTTAAGGATGGCAAGGTTTACAGTGGCATTACGGGGCAGAGCTACTATTTAAAGAACTTTCAGTCCATCCTGTTCTCTTATAACGATGCTGTCATTTAGACCACTTTGATGCACAGTACGGGCCTGGCGGACGAGTTGAGTCCAGGCAAAGCGCATAGCCTTTCACATCAAGCATCATCGGTTGCGTGTTAACTCCGGCGTGGATTTGTATCTGGATTGTGTGATAATAAGTTTCAACTATGAAACACACCTATTCAACATACAAAATGTATATTAGCGGCTCATTCGAGGTTGCATTCACCTAGGATGGCGGCGGCGTCACAGCTTTTAGGATCAACTGGATTGACCATTCCATTGAGGTGAGCTCTGGCCATTGCTTTCTTAATTTCGCTTGACGACGCAGCCAGCCTAATAGAGTCTTATTCGGGGGACGACATGGTGTTGACCTGGAACAGACCTACGAGCAATGTGGATCGGACGATCATTTAGTCCGTACCTGACGCAGGACCACAAGAGACCAAGCGTATGTTATTCAGAAGTATTCAGATCCGATGGATGGCGGATATCATGTTCTCGCACACTAGCACAGTCATGCTGATCCATGACTAGATGATCACCTGGTTCATGTCTGGAGTAAAGAGCAAGCGAATTTTAAAGCTGGTTCTTTATTTACGACCAGAGAGGTCTGTCGCCTCTAGGTTTTTGGATAATGTTAACCGTATCTAGCCTCTAAGACAGGGGGATTCAGGCTGCCATTCAGATTCAAATGTGTAGATATATCTAGCTGGGCGTGTTCTATATTCAACAACCTTATTGGAAAATAGGAATACATAGCATTAAGGTCGTTATCGCGACGTTCATTTACATTCATTACAATCGATTGCATGCTTCATTATCAACACGATTGTAGTCCACAGCCAATCATAGCGTAATTACAAGTTTCCAAACCTGCCAACGTTCGTGGGCGGTCCGCGGGATCAAACTACGGGTAAATCTGGGATAGCTTCTCTGTGATTCCGGTAAATCCCAGTTGATGAATAGCTTCCTGCGCTCTATAACCTCATCGCTAGCATGGTTGGAGAGAAAAGTATTTATATATAAATCCGTGAACCTGGTACGAAGTTGATCTCGTCGCGCTGACGCACCGGAAGTCTCGCATCTCGTTGTATATAGATGTCTTCAACGCTTCTGCAGAAAGTCTGGCTGATCACAGGTTTGTGGAAGGTCAACAGATGTTATATTTTTCCGTCATTGATGAGGCTAGTGTCTAGGGACTTCTTCAGGTCTGGGGCGGGAGCTTGTTCGTTCTGTTGTTTCTCGAGGAGATAAAGTCATTGCTACTGCTCGCTCAGTGGAAAAGCTCAAAGACATTCAGAAGTGCCACCCAAATCAGTGTAGTACTCTCCAATTGGATGTCACGGATACTTTTGAGAGTTTATCAGCTAAAGCAAAGGAAGCCGTAGCGGTGTGGGGTAGAGTTGATGTACTCGTCAATAACGCGGGACACGGTCTGTTTGGCACAGTTGAAGAAGCAGGGTATGCCAGCGGTCCATCGTCCATCTCCGGTTGCTCACCCGATACCTTATGTAAAGGGCAGAAGGGTTGAAGGAAATGTACAAGACCAACGTATTTGGGGTCATCAATGTGACTAACGCATTCTTGCCCCACATGCGCCACCGTCAAAGTGGTACTGTGGTCGTCATCGGTAGTAGGTCTGGCTGGCAGACACATTTCCCGGTACGTCTACATGTCAATAGCACACTACTTTAATCAATCTTTGGCAGACATCTTGTCAGTGATCTCATCCCTACTCAATTCGTCTCCTTTCCTTTTTTTCATACCTATATCGCTGAGCTGAACATATTCTGCTATAACAGCACTGTATGGTAGTTCAAAAGCTGCTATTCATGGTAAGCAAGTAGTAGCCATCCTCGGTGAATTGTAGTCTCAATTTTAGATAGCGATAGCAGATGCACTTGCAATAGAATTGCGTCCTCAGGGCATTCGCGTGCTTAATGTCGTTCCAGGGGGCATTCGAACCGAGGCTATCAACAATTGCGTTTTCATTGGGAACACAAGTCTTGCACATCCTAAACCAGGCATCGAGACTGGCGAAGTTCCCGAGTATGCGAAGCTACGAGCTAGAGCAGAGGAACAACTTCGGTTGACCAAAGGTGTTGAGAATGGCGACACTGCAAAAGCGGCAAACGTGATTGTAGATGTCGTGCGCGACGAAGGGGTTGCTGAAGGACGGTCACCCCCTGGATCATTGTTTCTGGGAAGCGATGCTCTGCGGGATGTGAGTGCAAAGTGCCAAGCAGTCTTGGAGAACCTGAAGGAATGGGAGGATGTCGCAAGAAGCATTGACTTTCGTCCATGATCACAATGCACACAATACCATATCTTCGGAGACAAGGCGACAATGTACGATATGACCGCGAAACCACTATCTGTTGTTTCATAAGATATATAGTCATTATATGCTTGATATTCACGCTGGCATATCCTTGTATACATCAGATCAGACTGTGGCGCCCTACGGCATATGACTAACCAGTGTGAAATTCTGTCGAATAAACAGAACAGTGGAACAGGGCCGTTGGGAAGATGGTTTCATGTGGAAACACCCATTAGGAAGATGAGGAGCTGTGGGTTCGGGTGTAGGTGGCGAGATGTCCGGTCCAAGTGATTGGTAAAGATAACTACATCTGAAGTAATGACCGAGGTGAGGCAGAGTACAGGAATAACAAAGTTGGCCATGGAACAAGGACTAGATTAGGTTCTGCAATTTTGGATCGTCTTAGACAATGAATAGTTGTACATGTGAGAATATTTAACGTCTGGCTCAAATGAGTAAACCTTTATCGATAGGAAAGCAAACAGGTATGCTCACCACCGCAAGATACCTCACTTGACCCGTGTCCCTGTTTCCAATCGATGCGCTTCCTCAGCCTCTTTCATGCGCATAGAGAACCTCACATTCTCGGCTTCTTCTTTAGAGTTCCTTGCCTCTTGTTCTGCCTCAGAAGCAATTCCGCTACGTCGTGCAGCCCTACGTTCTTGGCTAATTTTCCAACCACCCACAACGGCAGCGGCGATGGTTACTCCCTGGGCGATGACACGGAAGCGTAACCATCTAAACAGTTACTCTCAGGGTTACAGATGGATTCCAGGGACTAACTCTACAGACTACAAACGCACCTGTTGAACGAATTACGATCACCCGCCTGCATCTTTCGTGTCGCGCCAATGAGAGCCACACAGGTTGCAGTGACACCTATTGAAAAGTCCGGAGGGACATTCACAAAGAAAAACGTAATTACCTATCGGGATTAGAGGCTGTTGTTTGAATTTATGCACATATCGTGCCCACGTTGTATCGTGCTGGGTGTTCATGGCAGGGGACTTTCCGAGCCCCGCTGGCGCCTGTGAAAATTTCCCAATCCTCCTAACCTCTAACAACTATGAGCTTTCCTACGGAGCCTGATCAACAGGCAACGATCATCGGTATCAACTTTGGCAACTCGTACGCGTCAATTGCTGTTATCACAAAGGTAGTCATTTCCGCCACTGACTCTTGTATTTCCTATGTTAATTTGGGATGCAGGAAGGAAATGCGGAATGCATCGCCAACGAAGACGGTGAACGACAGATCGCAGCTGCCATTTCCTTTCATGATGAAGAGCTGGCGAGTTGTCTCGAGCCATCCTTGTCTGTCAAGAAGATGACATTCATACACAGTACATAGGAAACCAAGCGACCCCGCAGCTGGTGAAAAATGCAAACAACACAATCACTGGCTTTCGTAACTTCCTCGGTAAAAAGTAACTTGTATTTATAACCAATAGTTTGCTTTTAGTGATATTCGTACCCCTTAGGTTCTCTGAGATCCCATCTTCGGATCTAGGCCCATCTTTAAGCCCTTCCGCCCCCATCATCCAACATCCATCGCTCCCAGATACACCCTGCTATGTCGTTCAAGTACTCGTTCCATCTCCTGCACCATTAATAGCATCCAGAGCCACATCGATCTCGACACCTACTTCGCTACCACCCTCCTCACGTCCATCTACTCAGCATCCAACACCCCTCGCGACTCCTCGGTCAGAGCCCATCCCTCAAACCCGTTATATTACCCCCCATGATGCAACCACCCTTTTTCTCAAGTCTCTACACCAATCTGCCATCGACTTTTTAGGCAAAACCCCAGATGGTGCAGTAATCACAGTGCCATCATGGTTCACTGACACCCAGAGAGACGCTGTCAATGAGGCGGCGAAGGAGGGTGGGATAAGGATGGTGCATTTGTTGGAGGAGGATGCTGCCGCAGTGTCTGCGGTTCTTGACGCAAGTAACGATGGGGAGGGTGGTGATAGAACGACCCTTCTTGTAGACTGGGGAGCAACAGATCTGACGGTCAGCTTGCTCAGCATGCGAGCGGGCCTGGTACATATTCTTGCCTCAAAACGAGCTCCTGAGTTGGGAACGTCATGTATTGGCAGCATCGACGAGGTCTTTGTGAAACATTTTGCGAAGGAGTTTGTCAAAAAAACAGGAGAGCCGCTACAGGTGCAAACATTCTACTCTTTTTCCCTCACTTGAATGACAGATTTTATCCGTTCCTCAGGTTTGTCCATCCAATGCAGATTCCTCGCGTGCACAGACGAAACTCGCCCTAGCACTTCCACATGTCAAACGGTCCCTCACTACCGCTAGCGCGGCGTCTAACAACAGTTCTTCTTCACAATCTAAGTCCACACAGATCAGTATCGAAAGTTTACAGGGTGGTCTTGACTTTAGCGCTGCTCTTAACCGCACTCGCGCAACGGGGCTACTTTCAGGAGTATTCACTCGCTTCGTTGAGATAGTTCGGGCTGTGCTGGATAGTCCTGGTGGCGATGGTGAGTCTTGGGCGGATCGTGGTGTCTGGGTGGATACTATCATCTGGGTCGGTGGTGGTGGGAGACTGGCTACGGTAGGCGCAGGTGCGCTTCTCCTCAGTTCTGGTGTTTTGGGAGAGGATGTGCGGGACGAGGATATTGGCGCTCCAGAGGAGGCTCTCGCCCGTGGCTGTGCTTTGCATGGCCGTGGGATTGAACAAACAAAAGTGGACTTAGACGTCGACCTCTGCGACGTGTCGGTTACGAGACGGACCGTCGGTATTATTATCCCCCAAAGGCTTTCCTCCGCACCGCTCGTAAATGGGGATCCGAAAGAAATCGATGCAGAAGGCAATGATAGTGACTTGGGCGGCCAATGGATCCCGGTCCTGCCAGCAGAAACACCATTACCTGCGCGTAGAACAGTTCGACTCCCGATTTCGTCGTCTTCAACTTTAGACTCTTCGACACGGGCGGCATTCGAGGCGTGGGAAGTTTCAGAGATTGTGCGTGTTCACCGTATTCCTCAGCCCCAGCTCAGCGATGCAAGCGATGATGATGAACCTCCCGAAGAGGTGGAGGAACGAGAACGTGGAATACGAAAGGAACAGTATCTTGGCGTGATTGATATCCAGCTGTTGCCGTCCCAACCTGGAAAGAAGTCCAAGGAGGCATCAGGTAAAGTTGTCGAGGTGAGATTTGATATCGACGTCCATGGGATCTTGGAAGTACGCATCAGAGAGGGAGAGAACGATTGGGTAACGATGGCTGCTACTTCAGCCTTGACATAAGTCGTATTTGTCGTACCCATACTTACCATTTGGGAGGTCTTGATACCACATTAGACGGCATATTGAAATAAAAAGCATCCAGTTGTATAACTTTGGATGCGACTACTAGGATTTAGCTAGTACTAGCATATATTTTATTGTCACTGTCAGATATCGCACTAGTGCCATCTTGTAAGGTTGGGCCACATTAATAGAGCAATTTCGGAGCCAAGAAACTGAAGTGTGACTATTACGCGCTGAATTCAGTTCGTCAAGTGCTGGCCCCCAAATTGCTCTAGTGCAATTTTGCAATTCACGTCGGCTGTAGTGGCTTCCGTGGTATACGCGGCATGTGTCAGGCTCGAAAGACCAATGGTGGAATTCGAAATACATAGAATGCTCATCGTAGCGGCGGCCGGGAGCCGCCCAGTCCCCGACTCTTGTTTAAATTGCAAAGGTCACAAACTGTTTGCTGTACAATATGTTTCGTTATCAACGCAGGAAAGGTGGATAGTGCAAGTCTCGTAGGAATTTACGTGTTTAATCGTCACACGATGCAATGTCAGCTAGAATTTTATCTGCTCGTCTGAAAGTTCGAGAGCACTCGGATGAAAATCCGTGAAATATATTCATGTTGGCAATGCGTTGATATGACATAGTGGAGCGCATGCAAAACGTGAGCATCCTGCGCCGTTTGCAAAGCTCAACTGCGGGACATAGGTAGAACCAACGACACAAACTTGCGACAAATGTCTTGGAGAATGCTTGAAATATCTCCCGGTGCCTTTCTCTCCAGCCCCTCAAATCGCAATAAACGTGGACCGATTATGCATAGCGGAAAAGCGACAGCAGGGGCGACCAAACATATTCAATGACGTTGTCGATCTCAAATACGATGATAATAGCACAAAATGATCGTATTCGCTCCAGTGAGGGAAAAGCATTTTCCAATGTAGAACGGGTATTAAGGTGTGTAAACGTTGAAAAAGTATATAATCGTACTCACTTACTCTTGCCTTCATGTACCTGCCTGTGACGACGAGTGGCGCTTTGCGGCCGTGAGGAACCATAACAAACGCAACCTGTTACCCCCCATGTTAGACTTTATGCAGTAGGATATTTAGACTAGAGGATTTCTGTCTTTTTTAAAATAATATCTTATTCTTCTGTTGTCCTTCTACCTAGTGCTTTTATACTCTAGAGAGAGGCAATGATTAACTATTTGTAATCTACTGGACTATTTGTGATGCCGGTAGTATATTCTAGTTACTTCCTTCAATATCCGATCCTTCCTGTCCGATCAGTCTTCGGTACCGCTTATTAATATTACTAATTAGTTATTTATTCTAATACCCCAAAAGAGCAAAGGACAAGGAATATTAATGTTCATCGTTGGTGCATTATGTACAAGACAACGCCACTGACCCCAATGTGATGCATGAACCGATTCAAATCCATCTCCCGCTCCAAGCGTTTGGAAAGATCGAGCAGTGTTCACATTTGGGTTGTAAATCGGGTGCAACGGATCATTGAGACAACTCGAACATAGGAGAGAATTCGCATGATGGGCTTCTCAGTAAATGTTGTCTTTTAAGTCAACAGCATCAATGTTGCCATTCATGATCCAATTAGATGTGACAATGCCATCTCCATATGGCAAGTAGGGAACTTGTACCACTGATCCAAACGGAGCATCTAGTTTCTCTGTTGAAAATATGAAGTACATTAATGGCAGTAATGTGATCGATCACTTACTGCTTTTTGAACCTTCTTGGTATAAAGAAGATGCTGTTGATTGATTAGACCTTGACTTCTAAAGCACTGGGGAAACTGCTTGGACATAGAGTAGTTGTGCCTGGAGTGTTGACATTATGGATGAGAGTGATCCAAGGATGAAGGGTGTATTCCTTGTTGGACTCCTCTTCTTGCAAAGCATCATTTGTTTGCAGTGGTTTTCCCTCATAAAGCATGTGCAATCTGTCCATAAAGTGAAGCTATTTGTTCAACAAATTTTAACATCTGTTGCAAGATGATCTTCAAGTATGACTTGAGGTTGAGCCTAGCTAGTTCACTGTTCTTGTTTTGTAGTCATCTTTCTGGTTCTATACACAAATGAATTAAATGTGATGAAAATGCATTTAATCAGATCTAAATCATTTGTGTACAGAAACAGAAAGCAAACTGGCTAGGCTCAAACTCAATTTTGGTTTTTAAACACTAGATAATTTGATGTGAATTTAAAATCTGGCAAGGAAAAAAAAACAGCACTTGTGAATGAGTCATTATAGTACAAGGCTAGCTATCAACAACATTTGGAAATTCAGTAGGAGGAAGTTGTAAAAGCAAAAATAAAAATACACAATAATGATAATTGAATATGATACTTATGAGATTACATTCCACATCATCTACTAAACCCTGAAAATGTGGTGTATATATAAAAGAATCCAAATATGAAGTAGACATTATAGCAAATGGTAACAATGCTCATTTCCACTATCTGAGATGCAAATTCCTGCTTATTTGCATGGCATGTACACTGGTCACAATTTTTTGATAGTATCATTTAGATCTGAATATTTTGCCACCAGTGTGCTCTGAATTTAATGAGTGTTACTAGAAAAACATCTACAAAGGATTAGTATTGCATTAAGGTAAACATTGGTCTTCAAAGAGAAAAACATAATGCAGATTGATATGTCATATTTCTGGTATCTAAGAAATGAATCAAAAGATCCGAGTAGTTAACATGCTGCATTGATACAAAAAAATATTGTTTGACATGGTAGATGATGATAACTAGTGAAATTGAACTGTCAAGTAAGTGAAGTATGCTTCAGAGTGCAGGATATCAATGCAAGTGGCATTGTTGTTGAAAATGATATGATGAAGCAGAGAGTGCCAGGTACCCAGGATGGACACATAGGTATAGTAGATGTGGTGTCTGTGATTATGTATAGAAGAGCAGGATGAGTTGCAAGTGAGAGTGAAAGGCAAAAAACAAACAGAGACATCCTTGAAACTGAATAAAATGAGTCCACAGTCATGATGTGGGAAGATGGCCTCAAAAGAAGACAACAGAGTATACATTTACAAAAAAAGGGATGTGGAGAGGATTAGGAATACCAATGAAGGAGCCAATGATATACTGAAATGGGTTTTGGTAGAACATCCATGCTCGCATGTATTTCATTACACAAAAGTCTCACCAAGACGCATGACCACTGGAGTGTGAGATATCAACGTGATTGCAGGGAGGTTGGCCAGAATACCAGGGGTATG
>QMFG01008587.1:0-18596 GCA_003314545.1 Ramaria sp. MG151 | reverse complement strand
GCACTACCCCTATTCTTACCAAGCACCTCTATCGCATCGTTTTGCATCGTCTTTGCATCATTGCTGTGGACATGTATATAAAGGCCTCTGCCTCTCTCTGTAAAATAACAAGTTCAAGTTCAACAAGTCAAGTTTCAAGTCAACGCTCAAGTCCTCAGTTCAAGCAAGTTCAAGAATAGTCTAGAACATTCTAGACTACGTCACGGTCACGGTCACGGTCACATACATTACAGTCACAGTCACAGTCACAAGACTCGTCACATCCATTGACATCACCTACTGCCAGCATTAAGTATTGGAATTGTGACAAGATACTAAAATTGTAATAGCCATCAGACAACCATTATCAAGTGCAGTATTCCAATCAACAATCCCCTTCTTCAATTACAAGGCATAGAAGAAGTCAAATCATTTGACGTTTTCTTGTACAAAGAAGAGTTTGGAGTTAGGAAACTGACACAGTTACAGTCCTTTAACGACCATCACTGTTCCAATATTCCATCTCCGATCCCATCCTGTGGAAAGAAGACATACAACAATTCGACTAACCTATCAACGATATACACAACTGCTGTGTCCCTCGAACGACTGCACTAGATACCGTCTGAGGAAAGGACCGTTGCGTGCAGGCTTTAGGTATCAAACCCAAGGCGAACACATCAGCGCTTAAAGCTTGCCTCAAAGCAGCTTGAAGAAAATCCAACAACAAATCAATAAAATATAAATAAAATAAATAAAAATTTCTATTCCATTTCTTATTAAGGTCAGTGATGTTTTTGTGATTGTTTTCTATTTTTTTTTTGTTTAAGCGGCTTTACTGATCCATCAGTGGATTATGTAATCCGAGGTTCGAAAAGTAGATAGATAATAATAACAGTAAAATCTCCACAAGGTCTCCTACATTCTGAATCTCTTGCTTGATATCTCTACAACCATTCTACTGTTAGCAAATCTTCACTGGCCGTTTGCTTTCATTTCAAAGAACATATACAATTCAACAATCATCTCAATTTTGTTAAGTCTGCACTTTATCTCTATCTACAAAGCTCACATTACAATACATGAACTTTAAGAGCTGACACTTTGCCTCCACATCAGCGCATCCCCTATTGATGGCTCTCCTAATGAAGCTGGTGCTATTAAGGAGGAGGTTGACCTCATATGCACCTATGGAGATCACACAGAGTGAGCTGCAAAGTTTAAGTGCTAGTGAGCTTACTATACCAATTACCCATATTTCTTGTTTTGTTCTTTCTTTTCCTTTAACATTCACTACTGCCATGACTAGAGCATGGGAAAACAATCGCTCAACATATGTAGTTCCTTTTTGATTCTCTGATACTTCAGTCTTTACCGTCAAAGACTGAAGTGAGTACTCTTTTTCCCAGAATTTTATATTGTATAAACTTACTTACTTTATCTAGTTGATAATTGTCTATATTTCTACAGGTTACGGGCCCTGACCGTTGCTAATAAGACCACATACCTGAGCATCAATCCAAACTCGAAAAACAAATACATAGAGGAATATGTCTGAAACATTCAAGATTCTCAGATATGAAGAATTGGAGAGACTCGATGAGAGTGGTTCCAATTGGAATTTTTGGAAACCAAGGATGGTGTCCTACCTGAAAAGCACAAGGCTATGGGGACACATATCTGGAGCAACAGCTAAGCTCTCAGATACTGATGTCAAAGAACTAGCCAAGTGGGAGGAGACAGACACACAAGCCTTGTCAATAATATTGATGAACATTGTACTGAATGTCCAAGCAGACCTAGACTGCTCATCCTCCAAAGTAGCATGGGATGGACTGTTAAGCAGATATGCACAGGCTGACCCAATTGCCCAAAACCTCACATACACTTGTTTGTTATCAAAATGTTACCTAGATGGGGATCTGAAACTGTACCGGCACATCTGGCAGAATTACAAAAACTAAGAGAGGCCTGTGGAGGACTAAGGCTAACCATACCTGATATGCAATTTGCAGGTATTATCTCACTATCCATGCCTTCACCATCTTGGGATCCGGTTATGGGAACATTGGGAGGAATCCTTGATCCAAAAATTATAATTTCACACCTTTTCACAGAGTGGAGTAGAAACAATGGACTCACCAATGACAAGAAAAACTCCAACATGGTCTTTCAAGCTGGAGCCAAACCTTCTCACAAATGTGACAACTGTGGGAAAACAGGCCACACTAGAATAAGGTGTTGGGCCAAAAGAGGAGGTCAAGAGGGTCAATATCCCAAATGGTTCAAAGCGAAAAGAGATACAAACTCATCTGGCATGGTAAAAACCTTAACTGACTCTGCAATAGTGTGGACATGTGGCTCAGGAAGTCACCCAGACATATGGATCATGGACTCTGCAGCAACAGTTCATGTATCTCCCAACTGAACAGACTTCATGACTTACCGAAAGTATGACACAAATTGTACCATTAAAGCCTTCAGTAACAATGAGACATAGAAGCAGAAATTGATTATGGTGGAAAAAACACCAGAATTAGACTCACTCAAGTCATACACATCCCTAAAGCAGATGGAAACATCCTTTCCCTCAAATTCCTAGACCAAATGGGGTTTGAAAGCCATATCTCAAAAGGCCGGATAAAAATCTCAAAGGGGAAAACACTTACACAGAGGGGTCACTCGGTGGAGACTTATACCAAGTCAATATAAGGATAATTCCTCCCCAAGAGAGCATAAGCACGGCAGTCAAAAGAGACTCAACAAGTACAGACCTATCTACCTGGCACAGACAACTTGGACATCTTGGGGAGAGTATCCTAAAGAATATGATTCACTCCAAAGTTGTGAAAGGGATGGAAGTCACAGACCTACAGTTAAAGGGAATATGCAAAGACTGTGTCTTTGGAATGATGGATGAAAGACCCTTTCCCAATAGGGAAGAAGGAGACACTTGAATCTTTGGCACTCTACATAGTGATTATGCCAGAGGCAAGATGGACACATGCCAAATATTGTCTAATCATCAACGATGATTGTTCAGGGTTTGGCTTTGCTTTTCTATTAAAACACAAAGATGAAGCAGCCAGTGCTATCATGGACCTAGACAGGGCAATAGAGAACAAGTTTCAAAGCTGAGTACACACCCTGAAAATGGACAATGGAGGCAAATTCCTCAACAATGGGCTTCAGAAGCACTAATGAGACAGAGGGATTGTAATAGCTACCTCAGTCCCCTATAATCCAGAGCTGAATGGATGAGCTGAAAGGAGAAATAGAGTGGCCATAGAAGGAGCATAAACAATGTTGCAAGATTCAGAGTTGGGAAAGGACTTATGGGGAGAGGCGATTTTAACTCACATATACATAAGGAACCGATGTCCCACAAGAATCCTCCCAAACGATATTACACCCTATGAGAAAATACATGGACATACACCGTCCATAGACCATCTCAGGGTCTTCGGCTCGAAGTGCTTTTTCAAAATACCTGATGAAACTCAATCCCAAAGAATGCAGACTCATTGGATACGAAGGAGATTCTATCTATGTTGTCACAGACATACACAAGAAGCGATTACAGACAAGAAATGCCATCTTTGTAGAAGGGAGGGGATATTGTAGTGGAGAAAACAATAACAAAGTGACAGAAGTGGAGTTTTCTGACAAGAAAGAGAAGAAGAATGAGGTGGAGACAGAGGTAGAAGAAGAGAATGGGAAGAAAAGATGCACCACAGTAGAAGCATGGGGATCTGAACCAACAAGGAGATTATAATGACTGAAGGAACAAGGCAATAGTGTCAATGTACTCACCACAAAAGCGGTTGACATGGATGACTCTCCTCATCTGAACATACCAAAGAGTTACCAAGACACTATCAACTCACCAGAGGGGGAGTTATGGAAAGAGGCAATGGACTATGAGCTGTCAAAGCTAGAGGAAATGAACACCTGGACAGAAGTCAATGAGAAGGACATACCAGAAGGAGCACAAGTCATTCCAGGGATGTGGGTGCACACGATCAAGAACCTCAAAACAGGAGAGAAAAAATTTAGATCATGATGGGTTGTTCGAGGAGATAAACACAAATCTCACATTTCCCTAAGTGACACATATGCACCCGTGTCTCGAATAACCTCTCTCAGAGTCTTGTTAGCCCTTGCCACAGTTGGGAACCTTTGAATCTTCTCATGGGACATAGATTCAGCATACCTTCATGGAAAAATCAGTCAAGATATCTTCATATTACTCCCTGATGGATATGGAAAGCCTAAAACAATAGCCAGACTCAACAAGGCATGTATGGCTTACCCAAGGCCGCACAAGCATGGCAAGATGACTTGGAAGAAAAGCTAAAGACCTTGGACTTCTCCCCACTAGGAAGTGATAGCGGTGTATTTGTGAAGAAGACAACAGAGGGTGTGATGGGCATAGACACCCATGTGGATGACATAACAGGTATAAACAAGGAAGAAGAGCTAAAATTGAAGGCCGGTGTCCAGAAGTTCTACAAAATAAAACAAAAGACAACTCAAAACCCTTCTTGATCCTTGGAATTCTGATAACACGAGACACTCACCTGGGAACAATGAAGATATCGCAACCTGAATACATCAAATCCCTACTGCAGTGGTTTGAAATGATGGAGTCCAATATTGCAGCAACACCAGTGAACAAAGAAGGCCATCTGCAAATCAATGAAGATTCACCCTTTGAAGACATACAGCTGTATTAGACACTCGCTGGCTCTCTGACATACACACAGCAATCTCCACTCAACCAGACATCGCATATGCAACCCAATTTTGGTCCCAGCCAAACAAGAAACCATCTCAACGTGACTGGAAAGGTGTGAAGAGAGTCTTGAAGTACCTAAAGGGGACAAAAGATAAGGGTATTGTCTACGAAAGGGAATCTACATTGTGTGAAATTGAATCAGCAACTCCATGGGGTTTTTGCGATGTGAACTATGCTGAGGACACACGTGACAGGAAATCCATGAGCGACTACATGTTTATGCTAGCTAACACAACAATTTCTTGGAAATCAAAGAAGCAGAATCCCATGGCCTTATCTACAACAGAAGCAGAATACTATGCTATGGGGATAGCTTGTCAAGAAGCTGTGTGGATAAGGCAGCTCTGTGATGAGCTAATGCTGGAATTCAAGGTGCCATTAAATATTTGTTCAAATGAAATCGAAGCGATCGGCTTCATTCGGGGATCGGTGACTATAGGGGCAAGTTGAAATAGAAGATATGTTCCCCTATGTGCGATTGGATGTGTTTCATAGCCATGCGGGACTTGATCGGTGGCTATTTGAGCCCATTTGTGTCCAAAGCACATATATGTGCATGTTTGCGCTTGTGTGGCCTCAGGGATGTATCACTGATTGAGTCTAAAAAATGTAAACAGAATATATTCTAAGGCTTTAAGCCTTGAATTGAAATTGGTGATGTTTTTATGTTGTTTTTCTGATTTTATTCTAGGCGGCACCTCTGATGCATCAGTAGATTATGTAATGCAGAGTTCGCGCAGCAGATAGATAAATAATAACACATCATTGTGATGGAAAATCTCCCACTGGATGAGATCATGCTCACTAACATTATCATGTGGCTGCTAAACAAGGAGGTGCAACAGAAACCTCATGAAGTGTTCAAAGGTGAAGGAGAGGGGTATGCAGAATTGGCACCCACTGCTATACAAGAAAAAGCAACAAGTTGAGGAGATTACTTGCTACATCTGTGAGGGGAAGGGACACTATCAATCTAACTGCCTATCACCAAGGTGTCAAGTGAGTGATACAGCAGCAATGGTATTAGAGGATGATAAAGAGGATATGTTTGCCTTCTAATCTACCAACTCCATACCACTTGAGGAGGTGTGTTGGAAAAGTGCAAGCAGCATTGTTGGCCACATAATGTTACTTACAGTTGCTTAGTAATGATCATCTGTTTACAACAAGCTACCTACACTGCTCAAGCTAAATAGCATCTTTTCTGTTACATGGTCCCAGGTCAGCACCACTGAGTTTTCCCAACAGGAGAATAGTTTTCTAGGGTATTGAACCCTATTCTGTGAGTCCTGTAGTGTCTGTGTGTGTGATGATTTTTCTTCCTATTTCTTCTGATCCGAGTCTGTGATTATGTAAGCACTGGGTCAAATATTCAATAACAGATACAGAAATCTATGTTATTGTAGGCAACCCTGGAAACCTCAGGTTTTGGCTAACTCTACATATAATCAGAATCCCCATGAGTTTCCCCAAGTGGAAATCTAACTCTCTCACGGTGACAGGAAGTGTCCGCGGACTTCTCTGGAGTTGAACCTTTGAAGTCAACATTCAACCCCAAGTGGGGGCCTGATTCTAACCTTAGTATTCAATCTCTGGCGTTTGGGTTACCCTCCACCGATGGACATTGCTATCCCTTCTCAGTGATAGAGCGACTAATGTTTGGATTACATCAAGCTGATTCATGATCCCCCTGAATCAAAATTGAACAATTGGCCCCAAGATACCTACGGTGCCTGTTCACACGAGAGGGCTATCCAATTTGATATATCTACAGTAAGTTATAGCGTCATTGGGTCATTGTTCCCCTATGTATTCAAATCATAAGAATTCTCACAGGTACTCAGAGTTTGTCTCCACATCGTGCCCACACCACCCCTGAACCTAACGAGATATGCAGTCGATAGAGCTTCTTCTCTTGGGATTTGGAGCTTATACAATTACAACAATACATTTAGGAGTCTTCTGGTTATCATCTTGGTGAGTCACCGGGTTCGTGGCTCTAGGCCGGAATTCTGGACCACATTCATGAATGTAATTGACTGAATCTGTGTCCAGGTGTGATATCCCCAATTTGGTGACCACGTAACACAACCGACATAGTCATGGGTTGTTGCACATCAGCTTTAATTGCCGCATTGATAGCACTATGATCCGGAAAGGCGACATCACAATATAGGAAAACTCAATGGAAAACAGCCACAGTAATTGTCAATAGCGTTCTTAAAGAGTTCTGACAGGTTGACAGTCGCCTGACCAGGTAAGTCAGGTTTCTTATAATCAAACCAATTCATTATTGTGAGGTGATACAGGACTTGAGTGTGCCACTGGCCGATCAAAAGGCGTAGCTGAAGGTTTATCATTTAACTTCTCGCTTCACGCTTCACGCTTGTCGTCTTCCACTGTAGCTCTACGCGGCAAACCCACAATGTCTGCTGCAGAGCAGGCTAAGGTATCGGCTTTTGAGACGCTGATTCATGAACTTCAGATCGCCACAGTAGCTTCTGAAGTTACGAAATATATGACGAGTGAGTCCGCAGTGGCTTTTGTTTTCGACGCCACTCTCACAGGAGTTCTCAATATAAGTATCAGGGTTTGTTCTTCTTATATATGATCATATGCTTTTATTCGGAGAGGAGGTATGCTTAGTATTCGATGCTTTAGCTCTTGTCTCTTGTCACATGTACATCTACTTCTTAGACCAACGTCATTTGGCCCGCAAGACACAGCTGGTCCAAGAAGCTGTTCTTGTTTAATCGATACCTGATCCCATTGTACCTTGCGATGGCGCTCGCTTGTATGTGTCGCCAATTTGCTGTAGAAGTCAATTAGATTCTTATCTTAAGTAGCACTCAATGGTGCTACGGTCGGTTCTCCGAACAACGTGAGTATTGACCCGCAGTAAGCTCTAGATCAACAACTCACCTCTGAGCAATAGTTGTATGTCTACCTCTCTCAGCCTAATTCACATCGTTACTGATGGAGGACAGCTGCAAGACATGGCTCTCCGTCGTGATTTTCGTTAATACTGCTGCGCTGGCCGCAAATAATGGTCGGTGGTTACCCTTTAGCAAAGAAAATACTCTCACTGATAGCTCTGTACAGTCTTTGTGGCACAGAGGGTTTACGTTCTATGGGGGTACAACAAGCAGATCCTAAAACTTTTGGTGACAGTGATGATCCTTATGTATCTCGCCGTGTTCTCCGTGTGTGCTTATGGTCAGCCTCCCTCCGATTCCTTTCAAAGGACAGCGATTGACTAGAAATCATGAAACAGATGTGTATATATCCAACTGTGCGTCCGTACGCACTTGTACATGGGCACTGATTACATCATTTTTATCCATTCACTGATCATCCAGCCCATATATCTTACAACGCCTTGCTCAAGCAGTGCACTGTTGACAAGAGAAACACGTCCGGGGTGGTAGCTTTCGCGGGGCCGGTAGGCAGCTTTGCCTCGCTGTTTCCTTTTACTCACACTTTAACACTTTCCAAAGCTTCTCTTCGACATATTCCTATTTCTTCTGCTGTGCTGGAACGCGCTTGAGCGCCCTCGAAAAATGCACACTACAGTTGTCAAGGTATTATATCGCGATGGCGCCATTTACTTTGTTGTAAGAACCCACCTTTGCCACATATTGGCTGACTTTTCAATCCAACGATGAAATTTGTTTAGATCAGCACAAGTGTGTTCAAACACCATACACTACTAGCATATGTTATTTCATTGATCAATTCTCCAATTCAGCTCTCCGTCTACTTAACATTTTCGTGTTATCTTTCGCCAACGTATGTACCACGACATTTTCCCATGTGTTTTATCACCGAAAGGCTAACGAGACACACCCTCTAGATCTTCTATACTACGCTTGGTATCTAGTGTGTCTAGCTCTTACTCCAGCTTACTGCTCAACAAATGACCTCTTGTTTAGTTTCATTACTTCGGTTATCACTGCCTTGGTCAACCGGATGTTGATCACCATCAGTACTTCTGTCACAGATGAATACACATACGATATCGGGGTACCAGACTCCCTTGCACCGTATGGCCCACTCGAAACACCTTTCGAACTTTCAGCCATGGTATCGGCTGATTATGAAGAGGATTACCAATCTCCCAGTAATTTAGGAGGAACGGCTTGAGAACAGAAGATAATAAGTGGTTGGCTCAGTTTTAATGTCCATTTGGGCAGATATTATTATAGAAAATGAAATATATCTATTTACATATTTCCTAAGTGTCGGTGTGGAGGCTGGCAGATATATCTGTGATTGATGATCTTGAAATTTATAATCAACGATAGCACTGGTATCAAGGGATTTATACAACAGGGAGGTTAGCCTCACTTGATACAAACTGTAAAATGATTCTTATTGTATTTGTCTTAAAATACTTTTGTATTTTTGTGTTGCTTTCTGACGCGGCACTGATGGCGCTAACAGATTATATAATCTTAATATTGTAGAGACGAGTGGACCGTGGAGTCTGTGGCTGTGCAGTTGGTAGATATATAGTTGTGGATGTATCTTCTCAACTTCAACACTCCCCTCACTGTGGTAACAGTGAGTTGTCATAGTGTTTAGATAGACCAAGTAGAGTTGTAAATTTGGCATGTTTGGGGCAAGCAAGCGCTTTCATCATTATATCAGCAGGCATGTCAGCTGTGGGCAGATTCTTGAATAGAACCTCTTTTGCATTGACGTGTTCACAGGTATAGTGGAACTGGATGTCAATGTGTTTTGACCTGGCATGGAAGGCTGCATCTTTGGTCAGAGAAATGGAGCCAGAATTATCACTATGGATAATGGTAGTACTCTCAATGTCCCAGGAGTTCAAGTAATCTGCAAAGCCACATTGCTTCCTTTGTTGTGTGGCAGCTGGCGACATACTCAGCTTCACATGTTGATGTTGTTACTATAGGTTGTTGCTTTGAGCTCCAAGAGATGGAGCCACATCCCATGAGGTGGATCAGCATGTATCTGTGCACCCAGCGTAGTCTGAGTCAGTGTAACCTGTGAGCTGAGGTTTAATTTCACCACCCAAAGTGAGCACAAAATCCTTGTCCTTTTTAAGTAGTGGAAAATTTGTTGTAGGGCCATCCAATGAGGCATGCCAGGGTCAGCATTGAACTGACTTAGTTTGTTTGTAGCATATGTGATGTCAGGTCATGTTGGCATAGAGGCATACATGAGGTACCCGACCCCCACAAGGTAGGGTATTCCCTTCATCTTCTTTCACTCTTCACCTGACTGTGGTGACATAGATTTGTTAAGCACAACATTTGGATCAAGGGTGTGGAAATGGTATAGCTGTCTTCCATATTGAAGCATTTCAAAATGGTGTCAATGTAGGCAGCTTGGGAAAGAGTTATAGTATGGCACGTCCAGTCTTGTGTGACTGCCATGCCAAGGAACCATTTGGTAGGTCCCATATCAACAATATCAATGATATTTTGAAGGTGTTGTACTGTTCTTTGCAGAGTTTTGGGGTTGTTGGTGGCAGCTGCCATGTCATCAATGTGCACAGTAACCATTGCATGTCCCACATCACTGTGTTTCACGAATACACTATAATCGACACTTATACGTACAAAGCCAGCTTTGCGCATTTCATCGTATAGTCATGTGTACCAGCATCTCCCAGCCTGATGTAGTCCATAGAGGGACTTGTGAAGCTTGCAGACCCAAGTTTCCTTCCCTTTTTCTTTCCTGCCCTCTGGTTGTTCCATGTATAGGTCTTCAGTGAGTTTTCCATTTAGGAATGTAGTTTTTACATCAAATTGATTGATCTCCCAATCCAGGGATGCAACAATGCTGAGTACAGTCTGGACAGATTCAAGCCAAGCAATGGGGGAAAAAGTAGCAGTATAATCAACTCCCTCTACTTGTGAATATCCCTTTGCCACAATCTGAGTCTTTCTTCTGGTGACTTTGTTGTTTTCATTCCGTTTGCATAGGAATACTGTCCAACTTCCTAAGATCCATCTGCCTTGTGGGACAGCAGTGTTACTGTTATCTATCTTGTGAACATCAGATTATGTAATCACACTGATAGATTAGCAGAGCCGCTTAAGAGAAAATAGAAATAGAAAAACAATTACATAGGATCCACGACTTCAATTCAAGGCTAGCAGCCTTAGAAACATTTTGTTTATTTGTAGATTTAACTGGCCAAATGATCCTAAATGCAATCAAGCACGAACCATCCCAAATGTATGCATACATACCATTTGGACAGGAACAGGCTCAAATAGCCAATGATCGGCAACTATGTGACACTGAAATATTACCAAAGACTAATATGGTAACCAGAAAACATTTTCTAAACACCCCTATCATCACCAATCCATGACTGAAGCCCAAGTGCTTCCATTTCATTTAGGACAAGTGTCCGGACCTTCAAATGGAGTTTCAGCAGTTTTCCCTTCATTTTCCTTATTCTTTTAACTCAGAATTAATTGTAGTTTACATGATTTGTAGTTCCAAAAGCTCACGGATTGGTTTCAGGGGTTTTAGACAGTAATTACTTCCATATTTGTGCAATCCTCCCCTCATCCAGATTCCAACCCCAGAACTGCTCCATCACCCCTATATTTCTCACCCATGTACAAGAGACTCACCCTAGCTACTGTTTTGTTTAAATATATTATTAGTCATCATTCATTCTGCAAACATCAGATTACATAATCTCACTGATGGATCAGTAGAGCTGCCTTCAGAACTGGATAAAACAAAAAAAATAACCACAAAAATATTACTGATCTCAATTCAAGGCTTTAGGCCTTAAAAAACTTTTGTTTATATTTTTTAGAATCAATTGGTGAAGCATTCCCGAGCCCAGGCGAACACAAACACATGCATACATGCATTCAGACACGAATGGGCTCACGATTGGCATCCAAACGACTTCAAAACACTTCCAAACATCAATAGAGCAATCTATTTACCATTTCCATCCACCCCTATCATCACCAATCTGCAACCAAAGCTGAACGCTTCCATTTCATTAGGAACAAGTGCCTGGAGCTTTGAAATGAAGTTTCAGAAGTTTTCAATATATTTTTCTTGTTCTTTTTGCTAAAGATAAATTGTTGCACATATGATTTGTAGTTCTCATAGCACACAGATCGGTTTCAGGTGCTTTAGATAGCTATTAGTTCCAATTATGTGCATTTATCCCCCATGTAGATTGCAACCCCAGAATCACCCTGTTATTTCTCATTGATTCACAAAGGACTCACACTAGCTAGCTTTTCCCTTAAATACACTTGTATTTCTCGGTACAATCTCAGGCAGCAAAATCTCCACAAGTCTCCCATATTCTCAATCTCTTGCTTTATATCTCTGGACCCCTCCTCTGTTAGCAAATTGTCACTGGCCGTTTGCTATCATTTCAAGGAATCTATACAACTCAATAGTTATCTCAAATTTGTTAGTTTGCGCTTTAACTCTATCTACAAAGCTCGTGTCACTGTACGTGAACTTTAAGTGCTGACACTTTGCTCCTGCATCAGCACATCCCCCACATTTCAATAGATCTCTGCTCAGATTATCAAACAAGCGCTTAAAACTTGCATTGAAATAATTTCATCAACACTTCAATAAAACACAAACAAAGCATAAAATAAATAAAATAAAAATTCTATGTTCGTTTCTTATCAAAATATGCTTGTAGTTCTCGCTATAATCTAAGGCAGTAAATCTCCACAAAGTTCTCTATATTCTGAATCTCCTGCTCTATATCTCTGCAACTGCTTTACTGCTAGCAAATTGTCACCAGCCATTTGCTTTCAATTCAAAGCATCTATTCAACTCAATAGTTGCTTCAATTCTGTTAAGTTGAAGCTGTATCTCTATCCACAAAACTTGCATCACTATACATAATCTTTAAGCACTGACAATTTGCACCCACATCAGCGCATCCCCCCCATCTCAATACACAACTGCTTAGATTACAAAATTAGTGGCCTACTCAGCATGTTCAAGAAACTTCAACAAATCCTTGAATAAAACATCAAATAAAATTATAAAAATTATACAAAATATTTCTATTTCATTTCTTATTAAGCAGTATGTGGTACAAGTGTCCAGACCTTGTGTTGTTTCATTTACTTCAATTCATCATCATAGCTTGCTTCCCATTCAGATGCATCATATGCCTGTGTCACCTCTCAGTATGTGTGTGGATCATCCTCTGCTAATCCCAGGAAATTGTCTGTTTCAGTGTCACTGGTAATGGTTATGTCACTATCTGACTGACACACAGGATTCTCTTCCTGTGGGCCATGCATGGTGGGCTTGGCTCTCTCCAAGTGGGTTTTGTCGGGTATTTTTTTTTCATTTAAGCACCAGCAGCTGATAGTTTTGGAACCCAAGTGGACTGTTATGGGTGTTCCAGCACTTGTATCTGCATCAGCTGCTGCACCAGGCAATATTTCTTGGAGAGGCTGGTTTTTAACATTTTCAACTCTCCATGGAGCTGACTCCTTATTGATTTGCTCAAAAGGGTCAGTGTGGTCATTGTTTTCTTGGATTTCAACTCCAGGACAGAAAGGGCAAGGAGTGTTGTCTTTGGATTCAATGAAGAATATTGTCACGATCACAATATGGACACCTCTTCTACATCATTGTCCTTCCGAACCAATGCTTCCGAAGGGATCTTCCGAATTCCGAATCACCCTTGCATCAATACTTCACAAACATTTGATCCGGTCACCCAATGCAGTTCAGGAAACCCTCCATAAAGTTTAGTGAAACAATCAATAATCAGGTCCGATCATAATCGTTTCTGGAAAAGAAGCACCCTGACTATCCCCATCACTATCCCCATCTTTTCCAAGGAACTCATTGATTGAGTTGTTTCTATTGTGTGGAAGCTTGCGATGACATTCCATATCATTATGTTCTATGATATGAATATTCTAGACCCTCAGGATGACCCTCCGAAGGATTTAGGGACGGTTAATTCTACCCGAAGAGCCATGCGATTCGGAAACATGTTTCAAGAGTTATTATGGGTCCGTTAATCTTTTCTCTTCATTCACAATTTTCCTACCACCCTTTTTCCCTGTGTCCTATGGCCTTTAATTAGTATACATGTACCTTGACTACTTCCTAACCATCACGGACTCTTTCCCATTCGCTCTTTCTTCCGAATGGTTCAGTATATAGGCTAGCCCATTCGCATGAACATTCCCTAGTTCAATTATTGTATGTCACCTTGATTTTCCACTCCTACTTGCCAAACTCGCTCCAAACTCAACTTCACCAACAACTGTATATTTTTGAGTAAGCCTTTCAATCCAACTTTTATCAGTTAAATCCACTTCAAGGAATGTAAGATCATTGGCTGTGATCGACATGAACTGCAAAGTCCATTCGACTCACGAGATAGAATCCTTTTGGAACCTCTGTCTCTTCGGAACTATGTACTTCATTCGCAGACGTTCCGAAAGTCATTCGCTTTTACTGTAGGATTTCTATTTGCTTTCCAAATTCATTCTATTACTATTAGGAATGTTTCCAAACACTTTTACTAACCCAACATTTACCCACAACATTTATTGCTATCATTTGGATTCTGACAAATATATGTCTAGAGGTTATGATTCTGCTGGTCTTTGGTGAGTAACATCGATATGCTTTTGAGTTTGTTGAGTATCCCACAAGCACTCCTTCCACTGAGCAATTGTAGATCTTTCGCTGAGACTCTGACTGTATGATTATGAATGCTCGACATCCCAGCTCTCGAAGGTGTGATATGTTTGGTTGTGACCCATAGTATGCTTCATATGGGGTTTTGTCTTTCAATGTTCTTGTGGGAGTGCGATCCCTCAAATAGGCAGCAGTATGCACACATTCTCCCCACAATTTCCCTGGAAAGTTATTCTCAGACATTATGGCTCATGCCCTGTTGAATAAGGTTCTGTGGAGGCATTCAGCTTTGCCATTTTGAGCTGAGGTGTAGGGGGCAGTGACCTGGTGGTTAATACCCTGGTGTTGAAGGTAACCTTCAAATTCTTTGAGGAATACTCCCCTCCATTATCTATGTGGAAAATCTGTACCCTCATTCTAGTTTCCCTTTTGACTAACTCTTTCCAGTCTTTGAAATGTTCAAAAGCTTTGCTCTTCCGTTTCAAAGTGTAAACCCAGCATTTTTGTGAGTAGTTATCTATGAAATTGAGTGTATAGAGTTTGCCATGGGAAGTTTCTACAGCCTCTGGTTCAGTGATACCAGAAAAGACTTTTTCTAGCAGCCCGTTTGCTCTCCCCCCCTCCCGCAGTTTTGGAACTGGTGTTCGTGTCTGTGTGGCAAGGTCACAGTGTTCACAAATCTGTGGGAGATAGGCAAGGCTGGTAGGCATACCTTTTGCTAGTTTCTTTTCAGCCATCTGTATGACTCCATCATAATTCATGTGGCCTAGACGTTGATGCCAGGTTTCAAGATCGGGGACAGCATGAGCAACATTTATGTGTTCAATGGAGATAGATTCGGTAAGTTGGTGTAACCCAGCCCCTTTTCTTATGCCTTGAGCAATGGTCTTGGAGCCACGAAGGATGGTACAATGCACAGCATTATAAATGGCTTTTAGGCCTGCATCTCCGAGGCATCCAATGGAAATAAGGTGGATATTTGCATTGGGGATGTAAAGGGGACTTTTGAGTACAAGTTGTCATCCCTTCCCACAATTAAGATGAATGTCACTGATAGCAACAGTAGAAATAGTAGAGCCATTGATCCCACGAACTTGTTGGGTAGGGATTTGTTGGAGCAGAGAAAAGTCAGCTCGATTTGGTGAGCAATGGCTGGTAGCACTGGAGTTGACAAAATAGGGGATATGTGAAGCAGCAGTAGCAATGATTTCCATCTGTGGTGATGTATCATTCCAGTCAATGGAGCAGGAAGGCTCTTGGATGGTGGCAGTGTGAATGGAAAGGTCATGGAGGAGTGCACAGGATTCTGAGCCACTGTCTGTACTGCTGTCATTAACAGTGGCATTGGCCTTCTCCGGTTTCTTAGATTTCTCCCCAGAACCATTCTTTTTTGCCTTTGCATTCTTAAACCAGTCTGGTTCCTTCCCTTCACTGCCTCCCCCTTGTTCCCAGCATTTTTCTATTGTATGTCCTGTTTTGGAACAATTTGTGCATGTGGCCTTTGTTTTCTTCTGCTTGGGCCCTTCTGCCTGGCAGCAAACACGGTCTCATTTTTTGAGAAGGTTTCCCACGTACGTGTATCTTGTGCCTTCATCTCAATTTGGGCTATAACATCTACTGAAGTGAGTGATGTGCCTGATGTGGTGAGGAAACTTATTGGATTCTCCCTGAGCCACTCATGTTCACCATCCAGAGCTTGGAGAAGGGAAACAATTGTCCAATCCTCTGAGGTAGGTGCTGTATCATTGTATATTGTTGCAATGTGGTCCTTAATATCAGTGATGGTAGAACTGAAGGTAGAAGGTTCAGTGAAACAGGTTGTGAGGATGGCCTGGAGAGCACCAAGTTTGGTTGCAATTCCTCCTTGGTGTGTCTTCTTCTTGAGATACTCCCATGCAGCTTTGGCAGTGTTCAGGGATTTGACATCGTCTATTAGAGATGTGTCAATGAGTTGACACAGTGCACCAATGACACATTCATTCTTGTCAAGCCACTCGTTTTTTGTATCAATATCTAAAGGTTCAGTCGTGTAGTGGCTCTCGATGAGGTCCAAAAGGCCATGATATTTGAGAGCTGCTCTGCATTGTTGAGACCAATTTGGTTAGCCTCTTTCTGTAAGCTTCCTGATGGATTTTTTGTTTGGTTTTAACTTGGTCATGGTTGTATGCAATAAGAAATGATTTGATTTGAGTTTTTTCTTCATGCAATCTGGATGTAATCAGAGCGTGAACGGGATGCCCATAACCTATTGGAAGCTAAATAGTGGTCTCAGTCATCTGTAGATAGAATGGACTATATTCATAATCACCTACATAATGGTCTACATGTAATGTGTATATAAGTATCAAGTCATGAAAGAAAGATAGAGTGTTTCACCTCAGTCATCTGTTGATAGAACAGATTGAGGTAATGCAAAGGATTTGTCTCTCTATATGTATTGTAGTGATGAGTGGACCATGGAGTCTGTGGCTGCACAGTTGGTGGATGCATAGTTGTGGATGTATCTTCTCAACTTCAACAAAGGGCTCCTTCAATGAAGTTTGAGATGGAAGCAGATGGATTGTGGGTGATGGAATAGAATTACCGATTCCCTGAAGGGAGAAGAGGTTCTTTATATTAGACCCCCCCACATAATCTGCTGTTTGTTCTCACGGCCCATATCCTGTTCCCACGAATACACTTTATATAAGCCGTTCCCATGGTGTCATTATAAGTTGTTTACTTTTCAATGTCCGACTGTAATGACTGTATCCTAGTATACAATCTTAATAACCTTCTGGGAAATCAAGTGTATCCCTGGGGTTTTGCAACCTGAATGTGGATGCTGGGTCTAGGAATGGTTAGTATAAATAAATAGTGTTTTCAATTTGTGGGTACATTGCAAAATGCCAATCTCTCCACTCTGGATACTTGTGTATCCTGATGCTTAGTAATCCAAATTTTCACCCAATTCCAATTTTTCTCCTTCACCTGTCACTCTTTTCTCTTTATCATCAGTGGATCAGGTTGTATATCATTTTACCAAGGCGTCTTGTTACTTTTTGTTATCAGCTCCTGGTTAAAGCAAGAGAGCCATTTTAAGCTAAACCCTTACCCTAATTACTTTGGCACCGTAGACTGCATGAAATAATGAAACTCGTTTTCCTATGGCTGTTATTTTAGAAATATATCTTCTTAGCAGAATAATTCCTTCATTTTCTCCCTCACAGGGACTGAGAATGCATACCTGAAAGCACGGCTAATGTCACAAAAAAATGAGATAAACTGCTTCTCATTGTCTGTAAGTTAAGCCGCAAGCAAAATTTCCTAGCTCTGACTATGAAATGCCCACACCATGTCCCGATAGCGTATACATTCACACCCTTTTGGAGCTTTTTCTGTGGAGTTCAAGGAAACTACTCACTGGTTAAGAATGTAGAAGGATTGCATGGAAATGAGATAGTGAAGTCTGTTGGAATCCAGAGCACGCTGTTGTTCGTCAACCTGTGAGATCCCAGATATCAGTGTCTACATATGGTTTTACATTGAATATCTATTTCAAGAGTTGTTTGGATCAAAATGATCAAATGGTCTTGCTCATTTGGTGTTAATCTTGGAACTTGACCATTCTCCAAAAGTTCCATGAGGCACTCGACTACGCTCCATGAGAATTCATGATCATCAAGTTCTCTAAAACCATAATGAGTAGAAGTGTTGTGGTAGAAAACAGATGAAGGAAAACCTTTCAGAGTGTTAAGAACTGAGTTGGGGTGGAAGCAGAGACAGGGTCGGGACTCAAGATAGAGTTGACTGAGGTTTGGGGTCGCCGAGGAGGGCTGAGGCTCAGCGAACGGGTCAAATGGGACTTGGCTTCAGCTTATGTGCCGTGCCAGCTCAGAGTCCTGTCCTGTATTTCAGATGAGGCCCGAGGTCACCCAAAGTTCAGGCGTGACCTTAGTGAGGGGAACGAAGGAGTGTAAGGATTAAAGGTAGAATATACTTGGGTATCTTAGTCGATATCAGAACTGACCTTCATGTACATGAATGAGTAGCTTATATATGGGAAGGCTTGGGGATTGGGGACCAAATGACCGAGGTCAGGGTCGTAAGCTATGAAGGGGAAAGATCAAACGTGAGGTATGAATAGATAAAACATGATGGTTGGGGATTTGGGCCCAGGGGTTTG
>QMFG01008576.1:0-14092 GCA_003314545.1 Ramaria sp. MG151 | reverse complement strand
CGAAAAAAAAAAAAGAAAAAAATCCGAGCGAGAAAAAGAGCAAAGACACATAAAGAAGAAAAAAAAGAAAAAAAGAAAAAAAAAAGAGTGTGGCCTGTCAGCGATAGGGATACGGCCGAGCGTACCCCGCGCCACGTTCATCCGGCCGGCTAGTATTGTCGTCAAACTCCAACCGCCCTATAATCTCGTCCGATCCGCTGGCCATCGAGACACCCTGGTGATGATGATGCACAGCGCCAGCAGCGGATCCAGACCCCGACCCAGATGCAGAAGGCGAGCCGGACCCAGACGCAAAGAGCGTGAGCGAGGGCCGCAACGGACTCCCGCGGACACCCGAGTCCGGAAGCCGGGTATACTCTCCACGCGAAGAAGGAGACTCAGGGACTAAACCACGCCCCACACTCGTAGGCGAATCTAATCGTGAACCACGATCCGCACTGGACGGTGAACCCGGCAATGATCCACGATGGGGATTAACACTCGCAGGCGACCGCGGGGAATTTGACAGGGAACTCGGGCGGGACCCGCGGGCCGATCCGCCTCCGGAGGAGGATACAGTCCGCAAGTCGCTTCCTGCAGTGGAGGAAAAACACACCATATCAGCACCCCAACATCACAAGCGTCAAATCGCCAACTGGCTCACCGGGAAGGGGACGTCCTGTGCCAGGACGCCGCCGTGGTCGACCCTCCAGACCTACGAGGCTCAGTGCAAATACGTCGTTCATGCGCTTGAGCTCAGCATCAACATGGTCCTTGTACTTGCGTGGCTGAGGTGACCCTGACTCCCTATCTTCCTCGCCGCCCATTGCCACCTCGTCGCCACCTTCCCACGCCACTCCTGCCCTATCCCCTTCAAGTCTCATACCGGTATTAATTACCGTCTCGATCACACTTCTCATTTCGCCCGTGATAGGCTCAATTCCCTCCCGCGCCGCCTCTTTCTCGCCATCTAGACGTGGCAGATCACCAATTCCCATCTCCTCCCTCTTGGCGCCTAATAGCCCCTGCGCACCGGACTCAGGCCGCTCTTGACCGTCTCTCCATTCCCGTTCGCCTCTTGCAGTATACTCAGATGCTTCCCGCAATCCTCCTCGCTTACTCAACGGCGCCCGTGCATCGATCGCTTGCACAAAGGCCGAAATTTCGTCATCATCCGTCGTTGTGCTTAGGAATGACGCGCTCTGTATAACGAGAATGTGAGTGACATCCAATCGGATTTCATGAGGTTCCGTGAACAAAAGACGTGCATGATAATGAATCAGAACGAAAACATGGTGTGCAGTGAAGGGAAGATAAATCAAAAGGAAACGAGAAACGTACTGCAGGCCTATCTTTCTCGTCAGTGCGTTTGGGACTCCCATCACTTCCAGCACCCCCGGATGCTGCATATCTATGGCCGAAGCTACTTGAAAACCGCTTCCCCTGCGGAGGACGGTCCGTGGGGGGAGACGGTCGTTGTGTACTGGGAGACCGTACGCTCATAGGGGACGACGGAGGGGGAGGATACGTAGGTGAGGATAATTGTGTTCGCGGAGAGGGAGACGAGGACAATGGTGGACGTGGAGAAGGAGACGAGGAGAGCGGAGGACGCGAAGGTAGACTTGGGCCGCCAGCCGACCCGGATAACGGTGAGTGTCTCAAGCTTGAAGACACGCCAGAGTGCGAGTGAAGAGACGGTGACCCTCCAGAGGAGAGTGTGGCTGACTTGAAGGGGTGGATTGTGTTTATGGAGGGGCGTCGAATGGGGAGTGGGCCAGGGGAGGTAGAGGTCACGGTAGCCTCGGGGAGGGCATGCAAGCCAGATTTGGGGCTGCTGCTGCTGGCGGGAGAGTCTGAGCCAGGGGGGTAAGTAGGCACGCCACCAAGTAACGAGACTGGCCGCGACGCGCTGCCGCCTGAGCCGGAGTGGCGGGACCCGGATCCACTCGTAGCCCGAGAGAGTGAAGCTGGCGGAGCACGTAAAGGAGAGGAATGCGCGCTGGTGGTTGCGGGCAGCACGAAGCGGTCTGCGAGGCTGGGTCCGGGAGGAGAACGTGGCAGGCTAGCGCGCATGGGTGACCCACTAAGGGAAGTTTGCTGCCGCGCAGTGAGCGTAGGCGTGAATGACTCGTCGTCCTGTGAGAGAAAGCGCGATGATAGGAGAGATTCGAGGGTATCGATTTGGAACAGCGGAGAAGGCAAATAAGTGGTACTGATAGTAAGTGTGCCAAGCGGGTGTGCAACAGGAGGAAAGGCGTGGCTGGATGTAGGAAGTGACGATATGGAGGTGGAGAGTGGTGTGCCTGTGATCCCATGAGCAGGTTGAGAAGGGTGCATGGAGTACAGACACGCACCAAACTTTAGCATGCGTTCCTCCTTGGTGTGATCAGCCACACGGACTTCAATTGCGAGGTTGCTGGCCTCAGGGCGACGGAGCCTCCTGAAGAGCTTCCAAGCGGGCAGAACGCGGAGGAGCGTGAACATACTCCGAAACACGGAGATGCTTTGCTTGTACACGCTCGACAACGCCACGTCCTGGCGGTCATCGTCGTATGGCCGGCCAGGGTTGAAGACGACAACCCATGACTCGAGGAGGACGTGACTCGGCGTGGGTTCGACGCGCGCACGAGTGGCGGAGGCATCGGACAGAACCAATACCTGGTTCGTTGCTAGCTCTGGGACAGACAAGAGGACCTGGAGCTCAAATGGCGGCAGTGACCGTGCAGAAGTAGACAATGTGCGGTAGAGACGGAGATGGTCACGGTAGTGGTCCGTGTCTGGCGTCTCAAGGTTGAACTAGGTAAGAGTGAAGGACGATGAGGATGAAGCCAAGGTATATTAAGACATATTTCCTCACCCATTTGTCGACTTTAGCTTGGGGCTGGTGAGAAGTCGCACGAGCATTGTGGAGGAGCAGAGCGAACTTGCTGAAAAATTTATGAGCGATCTGGTCAGCCTTTGATAGAGAATCATGGGAGGTAGAAAGTGACATTGGGGAGGTAATGAGAATAATCAGTGGCGCATTATAGTCTAGAGCATGTATGCAGGAAACGGCGAGGTTGGGGGACAAGTGGTTGAGGTTATCGCGCGTTCGCGTCCCCTATAGCCGTGGGAGTATTTTTGCAATCGTGGGAAGATTCTTCTTCGCGTGGCTTGGAAATCTTTCCGTTTCCGTCAGGACTCTCCTAACATGGCATTTAACTTTCAGAACAGTTGTTCTCTCACAGCTGTTACATAATTGCCCAAAAAGGCAAACCAGGTCTTCAGAGTCGATGTTTTGGCTGATATAGACGAACAGGGGCTGAGCTGATATTTCGACTTTTGATTTCACGCCGCAGTGGAAAGAGTTTGTGCCAATTTCGCTGTGGGCTAGGCTAACAGGAGAACTGCCTTTTCAAACTGAATTTGCTGTAAATTGTTAGTTCCTTCTATCCTTCTAATTTTTCTTCCATGTTTTTCCGGATTGGGATCCAATTGGAATGCGAGATATCGGAGCCGATCGTATCATTTATTCTGACACCGCCATGTTGCGTAATATGACGTCTTCTGCGTAGCTACCGCTTCCTTGAAGCTTTCTCAATACCGTGGGATAATTCTGAAATGAGACGCGAACTCGACATCCTATGCCCATCATAGCGTCATGTTGTTCGTGTAACAAAAACGGATCTTGACAGAAGGCAGGTGTCAGGTAAGTAACAAGGAAAACATGTTACTATCGCCCCCCAGTCCAGGGTATCCCAGCACCTTGAAGTCGACCAGGCTAGAAGAGCCCCGCATCCTCCTGGCGAGTGGTCATAATATCCTCAGGAGATGGTTGTGCCTTCCAAACAAGTTCCCTACGGGCGGATCATGGCTGCGACGTAAACGACATCAATGGTGGAGTGTAAGGTTATGACGAGCTGCGACTCCCTGTATTGAGCCTGTTAAGGAAATGCTCCGGAGCTGGACAGACGACAAGGTGCGCTTTTTATCATTGTCTTTTTTTCGAGGTACAGCAAAGTCAAAAAATAGTTGTGAGGATGCAGTTATGAAGTTTCAGACTATGACTCGTATTTTTATCAGATTGATCGACTTTGCCTGTGTGCTTTGAGAGACTCGCCAAGCAACTCTGCCGTGTACCTTTTCTCTCCATGTATCTGGAATGTCTCAGAACTCATTAAAGTTATCGACAAAACAACTTGTTTAAAGCAACAGCGTCTAGGACATCATCGTTGTCTTCTGTTTTTGCGCAAGAAGAGTATACAAAATATTCTTGTGCAAAAGTTGGTGTGCTGCTCGCTAGTGTCGCTGGTTGAGGACCAAGACCTCGAGCGAATACGCCATAAATGTGAGATGGTGGCTGGGCAAGCCAGTTTCACGGCTCGAGAACAACTGTCCGAGCCTACTGAGGTGTAAAACATGGTAAAAAAGGAAATGAGTATGTGTGTACTTTCATTATATAACTATACAAGAATGGCGCTGCGGGCGCATCAAGATCTGCCATTTATACCCCTAACCAAAGAGTGTTGGAGCAAAATTATCAGCCTAGGGATGGAGCCCGGCATCAGAGACTTGACTTCAAACCTCGTATAAACCTGCGACAGTCAAAAACGAGATAGTCTCGAGTGGTGTTTACATGGGAACATGAAAACTGAGCATATGATAACCGAGAAGATTTTTGAGTCGCTTGAAAGATGCCTGAACTTTACTGGGACCAGTAGGAGGAGGACACGTACATCTGTCAACTGCACAGCCTAGCCCTGCGTAATAAACGTTGCGGTTTTTTCATACCATCATTGTTGATTGACAGCCCCAGTAACAGCAGCACTTTGGAGAGTTTTACTTAAAGAGGCTCAAAGAGGGATCCAAAGGAATGTAGACACGTATGCCAGCTCCGGGATGCACAGTTCCCTGGCGAACTTCCGTGACTCCGTGTCTAACTCACCAAGGACTATATGACATCACTATTCTGCAGCCGTCTCCCCATCGACACTCAGGACAGAGCTCACGCAGTGGCCTGTCCCAGTGCCGCGCACCCCACTTGTACATGTAAACGTGTCTCAACCCAAGACGTATTCCATAGCCTGAATGACCTGGATAATATAAAATATTTAGCATGGGGCATAGAATCCTTACAGCACTCCAGTAAAAGTCAAATCTGCCATGGCCAGCGAACCTTCGATCACGCTTTACGAAACCGCAAGCCATTCTGGAAAGCCATGGAATCCCATAGGCTTAAAGGCCAGGTGTGTGTGCCATTCGGCACATGCAACAAATCCTCTCCAACCACCTGCTTACCAATAATTTTTTCTTCTAGATTCGCCCTCAACTATAAAGGGATACCATACAAGGCAATCCAACTTGAGTACCCTGACATCGAGCCCACGTTGCGTAAGATTGGGGCTTCACCGACAGCTACTAAGCCTGATGGCCAGCCGTACTACACCGTCCCCGTCATTGTCGACTCTTCTCGCCCCACTTCCGATGGTGGCCCTACGATGGTCTCTGATTCCTTGGCGATCGCAGAGTACCTCGACGATGCGTATCCAGACACCAGGCCATTGTTCCCGCCGGGCACGAGGGCAATGCAGATATTGTTGTACAACCATTTCAACGATACAGTCTTCATGCCAGCTGCTCCACTCACGGTCGCGCCTTTGCTCCCCTTGCTAAACGAGGCCAGCCAACCGTAAGTCTGGAAAATTTCCACTAGTCAAGGTTCTGACATTGTGTACACCTCTTGGTAGATATTGGCGTGTCACAAGAGAAGCCTATTTCGGGTGTAAACTCGAAGAGGTATGCCCCAAAGGTTCGCTGAAATGGGAGGAGGTATTTGGTAATTTCCAGAAAGGTTTTCCCTATTCCTTTGCTGTTGTATTAAAGGCGGATTAAATGACTCTCTTTAAGGGTTCAATGGCATAGCCTCTCTTCTGGATAAGAACGGGGCTGAAAGTGGACCTTTGGTCATGGGAGACACGGTTTCTTTTGTCGATTTTGCCATAGCCTCTACACTGGAGGCCGCATTTGCCGTGATTCCTGGAGAGTGGGAAGAGATAAAGAATTGGGATGGTGGGAGATGGGATAGACTTAGAGATGAGTGCTCACCATGGAGGAGCACTAGTATGACGTAGATGGGAATATGTCGAGGGCCCTGACTGCTGTATTTACAAGTTAATGAGGTGTTCAGTCTGAAAAATTAGGAAAATTATTGGAAGCTTGGACCGTTCACATAAAAACATGAAGAGCCCATGTGACGACACTCACCTGAAAAAATATGCAAGTTATGATCCTTGATCGTGAAGGAACATAATTTTAGACGAGATTCCTGAGCTTGGATACCTGAACCCTAACATCAAGTTGAGGGAGGAGTGAGCCGGATTCCATCGACACAAGTGGCACTCTATTCTGCTCATATCCAATTCTCTGCTTTGGACCTATCAGTACCAAACCATTCAAATTATTGGATATAGGTTGACAAAAGATATCTCGAGGTAGCGCAGGATGCAAGAGGTCGTCCTATCCTCGGTCAAGTACGAATTGTTATTTGTGTGTATGCTAGAGGCGTGTGAACTACTCACTATTCGTGAGAAATCCTGTGAGTCATTTTTTTTTTTTTCACAACAAAAGTTGCATGCGAATTGCAGCATTTGCGAGTCAGGTGCTAATTCGAAAAACTTGTTACACGCAACAAACAAGGTTGCATATCAACATGGCGGCCACTGTCAACAAAACAGCCCATCCTTTCAACAAGCAGCAGCTTGAGTCTGTCTTGGCACAACGCTTCTTCTATGCACCAGCTTTCGAGATCTATGGAGGTGAAGATCACGTATGATTTCATGCCCTGACTTATGCTGATTATTGTGATACAGGCGTTGCTGGGTTATATGATTACGGCCCACCTGGCTCAGCTCTCCAGGCTAACATTATTGCTGAATGGCGAAAGCATTTCATCGTAGAGGATTCCATGCTCGAACTGGATACCACCGTAATAACCCCAGCACCCGTGTTCGAAGCATCAGGCCACGTTGCGCGGTTCGCGGATTGGATGGTGAAAGACACAAAGACGGGTGAGGTGCTTAGAGCCGATCATCTTGTCAAGGCCGTCTTGGAGGCTCGTCTGGCCGGGGATAAAGAAGCGAGAGGGCTGAAAGTCGATTCAGAGGACTCCGAGAAGGATAAGAAGCGGAAAAAGAAGGCTAAAATGATAGCTGTCAAACTTCCAGACGACGTTGTGTCCGAGTATGAGTCCACACTTGCTCAGGTGCGTATCACAACGCTCTAGTCGCCACGTGGACGTATGCTGATTATAGTACACATATAGCTAGACAACTACTCTGGTCCCGAGCTCGGCCAAATCTGCAAGCAACACCAGATCACAAATCCTGAGACTGGAAATGAAGTTGGCGAGCCTCAACAATTCAATCTAATGTTCGCCAGCAGTATTGGTCCCACCGGTCAGCATCCCGGGTAAGTCTGCACCTCATACCATCCTTTCCATGAATAATCTCTGCGTCAGCTACTTGCGCCCGGAGACCGCGCAGGGTCACTTCCTCAATTTCTCCCGCTTACTAGAATTCAACTACAACCGCGTTCCGTTTGCATCTGCCCAAATTGGCCGCTCCTTCCGCAACGAAATCTCCCCACGAGCAGGCCTGCTGCGCGTGCGTGAGTTCACCATGGCTGAAATCGAGCATTTTGTAGATCCCCTCGACAAGAGCCACGAAAAATTCTCCCAAGTCCGAAACGTCGAGTTACGGGTCTTGCCGCGCGATACGCAGTCCGCCGGGAGGACGGACCTGACCACGGTCACCGTGGGCCAGGCCGTCGACAAGGGTATCATCGCAAACGAAACGTTGGGTTACTTTGTCGCACGTATATCTCAGTTCTTGCTAAAAATCGGAATCGACGCACGTCGGTTGCGATTCCGCCAGCACATGGCGAACGAGATGGCACACTATGCGACCGATTGCTGGGATGCGGAGATAGAGAACTCGACGGGGTGGACAGAGTGCGTTGGCTGTGCGGATAGAGCCGCGTACGACCTGAGTGTTCATTCTGAGAGGACTGGGAAGCCTCTCGTCGTCCGACAGGCGCTTAAGGAACCAATCGTCATGGAGAAGGAACTTCCAGAGTTCAACAATAAGGCGCTGGGTAAGACGTTTGGCCGAGATTTGAAAGTCGTCACCCAAGCGATATCGGTCATGGACGAGGCTGAGCTTCTGAAGTTAAAGGGCGAGCTGGAACAAGGGTGGGACCGGCCCTCCTTTCTTTGCTCATCAACCACTACTGATAATGGACACATTCAGGGCTGCCACCATCGTTGCAGATGGCCGAGAATTCAAAATAACACCAGATCTTCTGACGATTAAACGAACAGTAGTAAAACAGTCAAGTGCGTACGTTTTTTTTTTTTAGAAAGTTCTTGCACAGTCCCTCATCGTCATGTAGCGCGGGAATTTATTCCGAATGTAATAGAGCCTTCCTTTGGGATTGGCCGTATATTGTACATGTTGCTCGAACACAGTTTCTGGACACGAGAAGATGATGAACAAAAAGGGGTTAGACTTCATGCCGTGTGTCACTCAGGGCTGACGCACACACGATTTTACCTAGGTTTTATCCCTTCCCATCCTTGTGGCACCCATTAAAGTGCTCATTGTTCCCCTCAGCGCCAAGGAGGAGCTCCAGCCACTTGTACGGGAAGTTTGTAAGTGCAGTTAACTGCGGAAGTCACCCAGAGTCTGATGTTGTGAGCGTGGCAGCTACCAAGTTACGGCGTGAAGGGGTGTTCTCGCGAGTAGATGACTCCACAGCCTCGATAGGAAAACGCTACGCGCGGAACGATGAGCTGGGTACACCTTTCGGGATAACAGTCGACTTTGCTTGTACGTCATTTTTCATCAGATCTTTTCTCTACAGCCGAACTTGTTGGTATGGTATTGACCCTGGTTGCTGGTCCCGTCTTGTTTTTTTTTTTTTTTTGTTATAGCACCTAAAAACCGCACGTTGACACTCAGGTATGTGAAATGTTACCCTCCACTGGTGCCGCACGTAGGTCGGGTTCAGGTACTGAAGTTGGTTTATAAGGGAACGTGATACAACAAGCCAACTCATCGGATCGGTGGAAGAAGTGTTAAGTGCTGTTTGCGCACTTGTGCGTGGCGACATGACCTGGGAAGATGCGTCGGCTCGGTTGATGGTCTACGACGGTGTGCAAGCCATAGATTGAGCATTTACTACACGCGAAAGTCGGGGGGCTATGGATTTCATTCAGCACACAAGTCGTGTGCGATTGCTAAGTTGGGGGGCATGAAGTCAAGATTTTTTTTTTTCGCGTCGCCACGTGGATATGATATCCGGTAATCACTTCAATTTCAACTTTTAATTAGCTTCGGAATGAAAGCATTGTCGAGGTGCGAATGTGAATCAGGATAGAGCCGGAGCACCATAGGTAGCTAACTTGGGAGATCAAGAGCTAAGTAAAGCAAATTGCTATAGTAGCTGGATTGTTCCGTACGAATGGATCTAGGAATAAAATTAGTGAGCGAGCTATAACAAAGAGTGGTCGGGTACCAATGGGGATACTGTACAGCTTGTTCAGTAGTCCCAGAAATGAGATTCAAGAGATTAATAGTTATATTGCCACTCAGGGCACAGGTTCAGTTACACTTGTGCTGCCTCTGTAGATATGTGTAGAACTATGACTGTAACTTACATCTGATATACATAATTTGTGGAAGTGGGCCGATGCTTTGTACGGCAGGACCAATTCCCCCCTCCTTTTTTTTTTTTCACAGGTGTTGGGTGCATATAGGTAGTACACCTAGTAACCAATCCTAATATCTTCCAATGATTTTTTCTTTATTCATTTTTTTCTTGGAACTATGTTAACATTTACTTTATAACTTCTCAAACATTTCCTTATTTTTATAGGCTCACACTAATTTTTCTCTTGTTTTTGCTTTGCACAGCCCAGAATTTTTGCTTCCAAGATAAGTAGTTGGTTTTGGGTGCCTTCAGTGTTGCCAGTGGCAGTGAATGAATTTTTACCATGTAATCCAACTTGAACAGTTACTGAGGAGTTGTTAATTTAGAGAACTTCTTAATCCTAATCCTACTGCTACTAGAAGAGTTGCTAGCTATTTCCCAAATTCTGTTTTTTTTTTGATAAGAAGTTGATTATTAAATATTATGTTTGTATCAACATATGGTTTGTCATGATGCTTTACCTTGAGGATAATACTATAATAGAAAATAGTCTTGTAACAGCATATGAATATGTGGGGTACATTCATGGTCAATGCTGATGCCAATCAGAAAGACAGGTTCATATAGTGTATAATTGTCACGATCATGATTTGTCTCTTACTTCACCTTCCGAACCCTCCAAACAGCTTCCTCCCGAATTGTTCATTCGGAATCCAAACCATCAGCAATTTCATCACACATATTTGCCATGCAATATCTTGTCACCCTTAAACACCCTGATACACTCTAAGAACATCACAATTATTCAACTGATAGATCAGGTCCAATCATTACCCTTTTTTCACAAAAAGAAGCATCTGCACTATCCCCATCATTATCCCCATCTATTTCAAGGAACTCAATATCAGGGTCGACTCTATGCTTCCAAAGCTTGTGGTGACAGGATATACTATTTAATATGTTGACACGTTCATCTCCGACATTCAGGGTTGATGTCTAATGGAATAGCAGAAGGATTTCTCTATCCAAAGAGCCATGCGATTCGGAAACAAGTTTCAGGATTTATTTCTAGTTCGTTAGATCCTTTTTCTATTCACAATTTTCCTCCAACCCTTGTTCTTTATTTCCTATGGCTTTTAATTAGCATACATGTAACTTAGCTACTTTCTGATCCTCATGGACTCCTCCCCATTCGCTCCTGCTTCCAAACCATCTAGTATATGAGTAGCACATTCACATGTATGTTCTCTAGTTCAATTATTGTATGTCTACTTGATTGTTCTGCTTTAACTGGCCAAATCATCGTAAACTACCTTGAACAACAACCTCTCCTCAAGTTTACATTTGAGTGAGTACTCTAACTTCACATATCATAGTTTAAACACACTTCAAAAGAATGTGAGACCCTTGGCTGTGATCGACATGAACTGCAAAGTTTATTCAATCTATGAGATAGAATCCTTTTGGAATATCTATCTCTTCAGAACTATGTATCTTTTCGCAAATGTTCCGAAAGCCATTTGCTTTTACTGTAGGATTTGTATTCACTTTCAAATATCTTTCTATCATTACTAGAAACATTTCCGAACACTGCTACTAATTCCATTCATCTACAACTTTATCCTTGATAATTGAATTCTGACAGCTTTTCCCTTAAATACACTTGTATTTCTTGGTACAATCTAAGGCAGTAAAAACTCCACAAGTCTCCCATATTCTGAATCCTTGCTTTATATCTCTCGAACCATTTCTCTGTTAGCAAATCATCACTGGCCATTTGCTCTCATTTCAAGTGATCTATATGACTCAAGGATTATCTCAAACTTGTTAAGTTTGAGCTCTATCTCTGTTACAAGTCTTGCATCAGTGTACACAAACTTTTAGCACTGACACTTTGCTCCTGCATCAGCGCATCCCCCGCATTTCAATAGAACTCCGCTTAGATTATCAAACAAGCACCTAAAACTCGCATTGAAGAATCTCAACCAAAAATTCAAATAAAGCTCAAACAAAATACAAAATAAATATAATAAATATTTCCATTTCTTTTCTTATTAAAACTAATATAAACAAAGTTAGAGTACTTGCTGAGAGGTGTGGTTGTTAAGAAGTTGTTGTTCAAGGTAATTCACGACAGGTTGGCAAGTTTGAGTAGAGCAAGCAAGTAGATGTACAATAATTGTACTAGGGAATATACATGCAAATGTGCTACCTATATACTGAATGGTTTGGAAGGGAGAGAAAATGGGAAAGAGTCTGTGAGGATTGGATAATAGCTAAGGTACATATGTATATACTAATTATAGGCCATATAAATCATAGAACAAGGGAGCTAGGAAAATTGTGTATGAGAAAAAAGATTAATGAACCAACAATAACTCCTGAAACCTGTTTCCGAATTGCATGGTTCTTCAGGTAGGGATTAATAATACAATTGAAAGAACTGTTTTTATATATTTTTCTTGATTTTATTTTGAATTTTATTTTGAATTTTATTTGATATCTTTTGATGTATATGTTTGATGGGCTCAAGTTGGTACTAATTTTCTTATTTAACTGAAGTTGTATTGTGATGCAGGGGAAGTGCTGATGTAGAGGCAACTTGTCAGCACTTAATGTTTGCATGCAGTCATGTGAACAATTGTAGATAGAGATAAGAGTGAAACTTAGCAAATTTGAGATAATTGTTAATCTCAATAGGATTCTTCAATTGATAGTGAACCTCCAGTAGCAATTTACTATCAGAGAGACAATAGTAGAGATAACAAACAAGAGACTCAGAATATAGGAGAACTGATGGAGTTTTACTGCCTTTGATTCAAAGGAGAAATACAAGCCTATTTAACTGAAACTGTAGCTAAGGAAAATAGAACAGAAATTGGGGGGTTTGGAAGGGTTCTGGGGTGCTAAACTACTTCAGGCAGTTGTTTAGCTATTACAAGCCTAATTACTTTTTTTTCAGGTTGAAACCGATGCTGAAAACTTCACAGAACTACAACTGAATTGTTCAACATATTTTCAAATAGAAAAACAAAAAAAACAAGAAAAGAAGAAAGAAATCTTTCTGAAACTCCTGTGCACATATGGGTGCTTGTCCGGGATGAAATTGAAGCTTCGGAAGCCTCAGGGGTGGCTCAGTGCCAATATAACTGTCTGGGAGTTGCCCTATGATTTCCTGTTGTAGTATAAATTGTGTTTCATGTGTATGAACATGGTGATCAGTTGTGGAACCTGTGCGAATGTGTAAGGTGGATGTATGTGTGCATTCTGGAGCATTCGGGTTTGTGGCCGATCCTCCGATTGATTCTAAAAATAAACAGAAAGTTTCCTAAGGCATTTAGCCTTGGAATGGAACAAAATTGAGTTGTAAATTTTTTCATGTTTCTCTTTTATTCTACATGAGTCTGTCTCTCTGATGCGATCAACCGAATATGTAATCAATTTGAAGAATAAAATAACAGGGATAACCATGAGCAAATCATTTGGAGGGTGATCCTGAGGGTCTGGAACATAGGGTCCCATGATATGGGATGTCATCACAAGCTTTTGATGGAATAGAAATGACTCAATCAATGAGTTCATTGTGAAAGAGGGGGATAGTAATGGGGTTAGTCAGGGTGCTTCTTTTCCAGAAAATATTATAATTGGACCTGGTTATTCATTGTTTCACTGAACACCAAATGGAGCGATTCATAGACCATGTTGGGTGACTGGATCAATGTGTGTGATGAATTTGGTTAATGTGAGAGTGATTCAGATTCCAAATGAGGAATTTGGATGGAATTTGTTTAGAGTTAACAGATGTTGATCATGACAGGTTGCCACAACAGCAACAGATTCCAAACCACCAGATGGGCTGATGGGCATTTGAGTTTTATGGGAATTCAAGAGTAAGGGAATAAGGGTAGCCAGGATAATTCATTTTTTATGATGGTCCATGGGCATGACAGGCAGGACAAAGTGAACGGTGGTTGTTGTCATGGGGTATCATGGGAATAGTTATCTCTTAGCATGCTTATATTTTAAGAAAGGTAGAAAAAAAATTTATTGCACTCTAATTATTATGAGTAACTAATACTCTAATGAGTAGCCAGGATTTGTTTTTTTTTTTTTTGTGGCGGTCCACAGGCATGACAGGCAGGACAAAGCGAGTGGTGGTTGTCACAGGGTGTCGTGGGAATAGTTATATCTTAGCGCGCTTATATTATAAAAAAGGTAAAAAAAATTACCGCACTCCAACAATTATGAGTAACTAACACTCTCTAATACATACTGGCTAACATCATACCTTACTCGGTTCATCGTATAGACAACTTGGCTACAAAGTTAGAACTTGACGACGTCTCCCGATGACAGGTATAGCAGTTCTTCATCCTGTGCAATTCCGTCCTGTCTTTCCTTCCCAAATGATGAACCACATTTTGTA
>QMFG01008559.1:0-14173 GCA_003314545.1 Ramaria sp. MG151 | reverse complement strand
GATCTAGTTCTTAACAGGAGGGTAATATATGCTGGATTCCTCAGGTCAATCTCATTCCCTTCCTCTTAATTCATGATCATCTTTTAGATACTTCTTTTATAAGTATGTGGACCAAGTTTCACTAGCTAGAGTCGTCTAGTTATTTAGTTATGTAGTTATGTATAGTTCCCGGTCAGGGATGACCAGAGACTATACAGCTGCATGGGCAGCCGTAGACGAGCCCCTCAGTGTGTTCTATCACTGAGGTGGTGAGTCTAACTTTTGTTTACCTTGTAGAAGAGTAACTAACTGGTTAGTAGATATTTCTGTCTGCAGGTAGTTACTTAATATTATAGTGTGTTCTATCACTGAGGTGATATCTCTGTCTGCAGTATCAATATTTCAATATTTCTCCTATCTACAATAATCCAATAGTAACAACATCGACCAGCTGATGAAACAAGTGATATTTATTCCAACGCACGACACAGTCACCTCGGCCGACCTTGCAAAGCTCTTCGTCCTACATGTCTTCTCAAAATGTGGCGTACCCTCACATGTAACCTTGGACAGAGGTTCGGAGTTTGTCTCCCACTTCTTTAAATCATTGGGTAAAGCCTTAGACATGACACTTCACTTCACCTCAGACTACCACCCCGAGGGCAATGGTCAGACCGAACATACTAACCAAACGTTGGAACAATACCTTTGAGTGTATAGTAACTACCAACAGAACAATTGGGCAGATCTACTTCCACTTGCCGAATTCACTTACAACAATGCCCCGAGCACCATGACAGGTGTATTCCCGTTCTTTGCGAACAAGGGATACCACCCAAACATCTTGGTTCACCCCGACCGAGACCTCGCCTCCTCTTGGGCCCAAGACTTTGCGATTAACCTAAACCAACTACACCAGGTACTGAAAGAGCAAATCAAACTGGCTCAATCTTGCTACCATGTCTCAGCCAACGCCTGAAGACACCTGGCTCCCAAGCTCCCGATCAGTTCCCACATTTTCGTCAAAGCACAATTCTTCCACACCACCTGACCCTCGAAGAAACTAGCCAAAAAGTACCTTGGCCCCTTCGAAGTCCTCGGCCGACCCGGTTCACACTCGTACACCTTACGGCTCCCAGACAGCATGTGCACAGTCCACCCTGTCTTCCACGTCTCAATGCTCAAACCCTCGGTCCTGAACACCTTTCCTAACCGAACCGAGCCTCCACCACCACCCATCGAAAGCGACGGCGAACCCGAATATGAGGCATTGGAAATCCTTGACTCCAAGCTGGACAAACGTCAAAAACCCTGCAACCTCCTATACCTAGTCCAATGGGCCGGTTACGAAGGTACCGACGAAGAAACATCATGGATCCTTGCGACCAAGCTCAGGCATGTGTCTGAAATCATGACTGAGTTCCACTCCACCTACCCTGCCAAACCCGGGCCATGGACCCTGTAACCCAAACCCTCATTTCTCTCTTTTCACATGGTCTCTCTCTTAGGTACACTCAAAAAAAAATTATATAAAATAAAACTATGTACATCTCCACCCGAACTCCCGAACTCCCAATCCTGAACTTCGCTCCTTTCCTCTTTCTTATGTCTCTTCTACCTACATAAACCCAAGCCTGAACTGAATTTCACACCAAAAAAAAAAAAAAGAAAAAAAAACTTATTATTACTATTACTTTTCTCTCCTTTACAATTACCCTACTTCAGAGTCTCCTCCTCCCTCTCCTTTCCCTTCCCCTTATCCACCCAAACCTCGGTCTCCACATGCCCCTCCAAACCCTCCAAACCCTCCCAAACCCCTGACCCCTGCTCGCCCAAATCCCTGCTCTCATCTGCACCCGCCCGAGGCTTGGGCACGAGATCTTCCGGCCGAATGACTGCAACCCATCACAGCCCCCTCTTGATGAGCCCAAAGCTCAACGAGACCTCCTCCACCGCAACCACCCCTCGGTGGTCCAACCAAACCTTCCCTCACACAACCTCGGTCGGGTCGCGCAAGGCACTCAACCTCTGCCTCTCCAAGTGGTTGCCCTCCTCGAGCACCTCAACAATGCACTCAAAGAAACCCTCGAGCATTGAGGGCTCCCGAGGGACTGGGCCCACCTGCAAGGCTGCACCCTTAGCCCTCTTCATGGGATGCTCGGCCCCCTCCTCACTCTTGGGGTCCGAGTCTTCGGTCCGAACCCTCCTTGGCTCCTTCCCTCCCCTCCCTTGGGTGTCCTTGGGCCATAGACAGGCCACTTTTCGCTTGTGGCACCTCAAGCATGAGGCCCCCGAGGCCCGAGCTCGCACACTTTGCCACGGAAGTGGCACTTGTTGCAAATTCTCTGAAATGAGAAGTCAACCAACTACAAAAAAAAAAAAAACTTTTTCACTCACTTTGCTGCTCCCCGCTGCCTCCGAACCCTCGGCCATTTTCTCAGCCTTTCACTTTACCCCAGCCCTGAGCAGCTTCCTTGATCCTTCAGGTGCCGAAGCCCCCGCCTTGGTCCATGCGTGCATCCGAGCCTTCGCAGCGACCGGCTTTGCCGCTGCCTCAGCCATTGCCTTGGCCTCTGCATCCACCTTGGCCTTGGCCTCGGCCCTCTCGCAGGCCTCCTGCTCCACCTGCTCCTTCTCCTCCTTCTTGGCCGCCTCCAACTCCCGCATTTCACACAGGAGGTGCGCATGCTTGTCAGCGGTTGTTTCAGGGGTGGTTGTGGGGGACATTGCAACTTCAATTAGCTTCTACCCACGACGGGATGCGCCTTTTATAATTGACACCTGACCCGAACATGTCATGTGACTTTGGTCCCATATTACAACATGGGATCCTCAAGGTGTCATGGGTTCCGCCTTAGGAGGGGGGTACTGTCATATCCCATTCCAAGACCAACCTCCGAGCCCTCGGGCCTTCGGGACCAAATCCCCGACCACCATGTTTCACCTATTTTCACTTCATGTTTGATCCTCCCTTTCATAGCTTATGACCCTGACTTCAGTCACTCGGTCCCTGATCCCCGAACCCCCTTGTATATAAACCATTCACTCATGTATATGTAAGTCAGTTCTGATATCGACTAAGATACCCAAATACATTCTACCTTTAATCCTTACACTCTTTCATTCCCCTTGCTAAGGTCACGCGCGAACTTCGGGTGACCTCAGGCCTTGTCCGAAATATGGGACAGGACTCTGAGCTGGTGCAGCACATAAGCTGAAGCCAAGTCCCATTTGACCCATTCGCCAAGCCTCGGCCCCCCTCGGCCCCCTGACCCCAAACCTCAGGACAGGACTCTGAGCTGGCGCAGCACATAAGCTGAAGCCGAGTCCCACTCAACCTGTTCGCCGAGCCTTGGCCCCCCTCGGCCCCCTGACCCCGAACCTCGGTTGACTCTATATTGAGTCCCAACCTCCACTCTGCCTACGCTAAGATTCAGTTCTTAACAGTAATACACCACATTCATGCACTGGGCTTAGGTATGAAGGATCACTTGATGGAGGAGGAGTGTTAGTTTTTCCATCTTTGTTCTATTACATTCCCAGCCTATATACTCGTGTTCCCCCTTGCTGTTATATTACTGTTATGTCATGCAGAGTCACAGCACCAGTACATGACATGGACTCTGGACAAAGGGGTCACACCTTATATATATTAGTATAGTAGCATGACCAGCTCCCCTTAGTGAATGAAGGAAAATATTAATGGACCAGGAACACATCATGAAACATGTTTCTGAATTGCATGGCCCTTGTCAGGGGACAACCCATTTCTTCCCCTTTTCTCCCTTTCTCCCCTTCCTTTTCCTCCTTTTCCCTGTTTCCTCTCATATTATATTTATCCTATTCCCTGTGTTATATCCTCCACCTCCCTTTTTCTATCTTTCTCTAGCACTAGTTGCCCTTGTGTTTGCCTTTGTTTGATCACCAGTAGCTATATAGTTAGTTGCTTAGGTAAGGGAATCCTCCTCACTGTTGTAGTTACTATTTGATCTCTTATATAACTTTGGATCTCCCTTACCAGCCTAGTGTGATTTCTGTGGGTAGCTTGGGTTTTGAGTCCCTTTGCAGGCCCTGGTAGGACACTGGCAGGGTAGTATCCCCTCCAGTAGGCCTTCCAGCAGATATATCCCAGGTCTGGTTGAGGCTGCCCTTACAGCTCTTTGGGTAGGGACGGCCACATGTGAATCCTTTGGAGGGGGGGGGATCCTGAATGTCAGGGATGTATAAACCATGGAGTCTAATGGTATAAGCTGTCATTGCAAGCTTCAGAAGAGTAGTGTTAGCTCAGTCATTGAGTTCCTTGAAAAAGATGGGAATAGTGATGGGGAGAGTCACAGTGCTTCTTTCCAAGCAAAGATTATGATTGGACCTCACTATTGATTGTTTGACTAAACATCAATTGAGGGATTCATGAAGCTTTATAAATAGGAGGATTGTTGAGTCTGAATGTCATAATTGAAGTGATGGTGATTTGAATACCAAAAGAAGCCTTTGGAAATCCTTGGAAGACATTCCTCAGAAGGAAGGAGGTAATGGTGAAAGGCTCAAAATATGATTGTGACAAGGTTGTAAAGGCTCTCAAAGAACTTGGCACCCCAGGAAATCTAAGAGGAGAGGAGTGGTTGGAAGAGAATGGGCTTGTCCTCTGCCACAATAAGGTATATGTCCCTCTATACTCCAAACTGCAGTATGACATTGTTAAGGCACATCAGAACACACCCCTCACTAGATACCCAGGCCACTGGAGGACAACAGAACTTGTTTTGCAGAGCTATTGGTGGCCTGGTATGGGACACTATATTGCTAAGTATGTGAGAACCTGTGACCCTTGCAACTGCACCAAACCTACCCTACCTCTCCTGTTGGAAAACTCCTATCCAACCGCCCAGACCAGAGATGGCAGGTAGTATCTGTTGATCTGATAATGGAACTCCCCACCAGCCATGGCTACAATGCCAAACTGGTTGTTGTTGACTGCCTTTCCAAACATACACATATCATTCCCACTACCTCCAACATTAACCCAGCAGGAATTGCCTGACTCTTCCATGACCATGTGTGGAAATTCCATGGACTACTGTCACCATAGTGTTTTAGAACACCTCCCTGTTATCACACTGAAGTATGGCTTTCCGATCATCTCCGAAGATCCCCTTTAGAATTTCAAACCACTCTTGCCTAATTCTTCCCACATGTTTGATCCGGTCACCCAATCTAGTTCAGGAATCACTCCAGGACTATCCCCATCACTATCCCCATCTTTTCCAATGAACTCATTGATCAAGTTATTTCTATTCTATTGAAGCTTGCGATGACATTCCCTATCATCAGACTTTATAAGATGAATGTTCTAGACCCACAGGATCACCTTCCGAAGGATTTGCACATGGTTTTCCCTACCCAATGAGCCATGCAATTCGGAAACATGTTTCAAGAGCTCTTAATGGTCTGTCAATCTTTTCTACCATTCACAATTTTGCTACCTCCCTTGTTCTTCTATTCCCATGGTCATTAATTAGTGCATATGTACCTTAACTACTCTCCGATCCTCATGGACTCCTTCCCATTTGCCCTCCCTTCCGAACTGTTCGGTATATAGGTAGAGCATTCGCATGTATATTCCCTAGTTCAATTATTGTATGTCAACTTGATTCTTCTGCCCAAACTTGTCAACTCGTCCCAAAATCACCTTAAACAACAACCTCATATTTGAGTAAGTACTCTAATTTTACTTTTATTAGTTTAACCCACTTCAGAGAATGTGAGATCATTGGCTGTGATCGACATGGACTGCAAGTTTATTCAATCTACGAGATAGAATCCTTTTGGAACCTCTATCTCTTTGGAACTATGCATTTTGTTTGCAAACATTCCGAAAGCCATTCACTTTTACTGTAGGATTTATCTTCACTTTTGAATACCATTCTATTATCATTAGAAACATTTCCAAACAGAATCACTAACACCACACTCATTTACAACTTTTATCACTGATATTTGGATTCTGACAACTACCAGAGGAAGACATCAGTGACCATGGTACCCAATTGTCTCCCAGTTCATGTGTGAATTAAACAAACTCCTTGACATCAAAATAGTAGCATCCACAGCCTACCACCCACAAACTGATGGCCAAACAGAATGAGTGAACTGGGAAATCAAGCAATTCCTCAGGCTCTTTGTCAATCAGCACCAGGATGATTGGTTTGAGTGGATTGTTAAAGTTATCTACAGTCAGCATTCATCTCTTTGATATTAGTCTATTTTTTTCTTTATTTCTTATCAACCCTCTTGAAAGCTTTTCACCTTCTCATGTTCTTAGAATGTAGCTATTGGGGGTAATGTCCTTGTTTTTCATTGTTTTAAGTTTCAGAGTTTAATTTTTCTAGATACATGAACTGTGGAATCTTCCATGTCTCACTTCAGTGCTTGTTCTAAAGACACTGAAGTAAGTAAGCAAGTTTCTTACTTTATTTCACTTGATCTTACTATCTTTTAGTTCTGCCTAGGTAGTTATTCTTGAATAAACTAGAGTGCTTACTCTAAAGACAGTGAATTCTGCCTAGTTTTAACAGGGATCTCTCTCTTGCAGAATTTGCATACAACAACTAAATACACTCTTCCACCCAATCAACTCCTTTTATGCTTGACAATGGTCAACATCCAAGGCTTGGACTAGAAATAATTCAGGAAACCAAACTGGAACCACTGGGGGACTTCAACACTTGTATGGAAGCAGGTACAAACAAGGCATGCTTAGTGCTATTGAAAGCAGCTGATGACATGGCATGCTTCTATGATGCTCACCATTGCACAGCTCCTAACTATAAACTTGGAGACAAGATCTAGCTCAATGATCAAAATATTACAACAACTCAACCAATGAAGAAACTAGATCACCAGTGGTTGGGTCCCTACATAATTAACAAAGTTGTCTCATGCAATGCATATGGTCTGGAGCAACCCCCATCCTTTGGTTGCACTCACCCTGTCTTCTCTGTCCTCTTCCTTTGTCCCTATGAGAAGGATCCCATACCCAAACATCATACTCCACCTCTCCCACCTCCTGTAATATGAGATTGGGCACAAGAGTATGAAGTAGAGGCAGTATTAGACAGCAGGATCTTTTGAGGAAGACTAGAGTATCTTATATGTTGGAAGGGCTATGGAGTTGCTGATGACTTTTGGCTACCTGCTGAAGATGTCACAGGGTCAAAACTACTATTTTCTGAATTTCACAAATTAAATCCCCAGGCCCCCCAACACAACTCAGCTGCCCTATACACCTATCTCCCTTTTCAGCCTTATGAAAACCTAACCAAAACCCCTAAACAAGCTCTTTGATTGGATACTGGGAAGGGCCTCAACATGTGACATTAGGCAGAAACTGGATTACAATAAAGTCTAAGTCCCTTCAATTCAAGAGTGCAGATAAGATAGGTAGTGTAAACTTATCAGTGTTGGGATAGCTAGCACTTCAGGTAGATTGATTGAAATCCAAATTAATAGTTGAGAGTGATTGTAGAAGTTTGCAATATTTTCTGAGCTATTGTCAGAGCCCATCCCCGACCGATTCCCGAGATCTCAGACCTCCGGGCCCGAATCCCCGACCACCATGTTTCACCTATTCTTACCTCGCGTTTGATCTTCTCCCTTCGTAGCTTACAACCCTGACCTTGGTCATTTGGTCACTGATCCCCGAACCCTTTTGTATATAAGCTACTTATCCGTGTACATGACAGTCAGTTCTGATATCGACTAAGATACCCAAATATATTCCACTTTAATCCTTACGCTCCATTGTTCCCCTTGCTAAGGTCACGCCCGAACTTCGGGTGACCTCGGGCCTCGTCCGAAATACAGGACAGGACTCTGAGGTGGCACAGCACATAAGCTGAAGCCAAGTCCCATTCGACCTGTTCACCGAGCCTCGGCCCTCCTCGGCAACCCAACCACAAACCTCAGTTGACTCTATCTTGAGTCCCAACCTTATCTCTGCTTCCATTCTGATTCAGTTCTTAACAGCTATCCACCTATCTTAGAACCAAACTCTAGATGGAGCTGTATCACTGCCTAAGTAGAATTAGCCAGAAATTCAAGCATATTTAAGTGTGGATGTAGCTATGGTGAATGTCTAATAAACTAGCTAGGACTTAGGTAGGTGGAACAACTCTGGGCATTTAGGAAAATGTAACATAACTGATGGTGGTAAAACTGTCCCAGGAGATTACTTTTTTATGTACTTATGTTTTGGACTTGTGTTTCTGAGTGTCGGAACTACAAACAAAGTGTGCAACATGATTTAGGTATAAGAAGAAATAGAAAAAGAATTGATAGGAAGTGAGCAGCAGGCTTGTATTAGAGAATGACCCATTTCTTCCCATTTCTCCCATTTTCCTTTCTTTAGTTACTATTTCATATCTAATATTACCTTGGATCCCCCTTACCAGCCTAGTGTGATCTCTGTGGGTAGCTTGGGGTTAGTTGTCACAATCATATTGTGGCCCTTCCATCATTCTTCTGAACAACACCTTCCAAAGAAAGTCTTTGGAATCCAAATCAAATTATTTATACCCAACACCTTACACATCAAGCTTCCAGAGTCACTCTATCAATAATTTGTGAAACAATCAATATTTAGGTCTGATCACAATATTTTCTTGGAAAGAAGCACCCTGACTATCCCATCACTATCCCCATCTTTTCCAAGGTGTTGTGTATATACATGTAGGGTGGAAGTGAAATAAAAAGATTTAAAATTTTGAGTCTGTACACAGAATCATCACCTCAGTGATACAAAATATTGTTATTTTACTAGTTATTTGTAGATAGAATTATTTATTAAGAAAATTAGTTATTGAAATTAAAGTTAAATAACAGTTAGACTCACCACCTCAGTGATACAAAACGCTGAGGAGTTTGCCTGCACTTGCCCATGCTACTGTACGGTTTCTGGTCATCCCTGAATGGGAACTAATATTAAGTAACTACATGAATAAGAAGACTTATCTTCTGAAACTTTGTCCCTAAGCTCATCATATGAATATAAAATTATGAGCCATAAATTGAAACTGAAAGAATGAGAGTGATTTAGGGAATTTAGCATATATTCCCTTTTCCTCCTATCTCGCACTTTATTACCCATCCAGATCTCTTGGGTGAGTAGGTATATGCACCTCAATTAAATTCCACAAGACAAGGGACTCAATGACCAAGTGTCACAATCATGATTTATGATCTGTTCTGCCTTCCGAACCACCCGAACCACCCGAACATCACGTTTCCGAATCGACTCTTCGGAACCCGAATCATCGGCAGACTTGTCACACATGAACCATCCAACACTTTGTCACCCCTAACACCTTGAATCGTCCTAGCAACATCACAAGGACCCAACCAAGAAATCAGGTTCTATTATTAGCCTTTCTTCAGAAAAGAAGCATCTACACTATCCCCATCACTATCCCCATCTATTTCTATGAACTCAATAGCAGGGTCGATTCTATGCTTCTAAAAGCTTATGGTGACAACACATACGATTCAATATGTGGATGTGTTCATCCCTGACACTCAGGGCCATCGTTTAAGAAGGTGAAACAAGGGTTCGTTTACCCGAAACAACATACAATTCGGAAACAGCTTTCAGGACGTATTCCTAGTTTGTTAAACCCTTTTCCCATTCACAATTTTCACCCCACCCTGGTTCTCTATTTTCTATGGTCATTAACTAGCATACATGTACTTTAGCTATTTTTCCGATCCTTAACGGACTACTCCCCATTCGCCCTTGCCTCTGAACATCCCAGTATATAAGTAGCACATTCGCATGTATGTTCTTTAGTTCAATTATTGCACGTCTACTTGATTGATCTGCTTGACTTAACAATTTGTCGTGAACAATCAGAAAGAGCAACTTCATTTCGAAGTAAGTCCTATAAAACTTATCAATTTAGATTTGATTATACTTCGGAAGAATGTAATCATATTGGGTGCGATCGGCATGAACTATACGGTTCATCCGATCCACGAGATAGAATCCTTTCGGAATATCTATCTCTTCGGAATCATGCACTTCTTCGCAAACATTCCGAAAGCCCTTCGCTTTTGCTGTAGGATTACCCTTCATTTTCAAACACCATCTTCTTCATGTGAAAACATTTTCTAATGTTATTGCTGACAATACATTTATCCATAACACTTTTCTTGAATAATTGGATTCTGACACCAAGCTTATTGTCACGATCACAATATGGACACCTCATCTACATCATTTTCCTTCCGAACCAATCCTTCCAAGTGGATCTTCCGAATTCCGAATCACCCTTGCATCAATGTTTCACATACATTTGATCCGGTCACCCAATCCAGTTCAGGAATCACTCCATGAAGTGTTTAGTGAAACAATCAATAATCAGGTCCGATCATAATCTTTTCTGGAAAAGAAGCACCCTGACTATCCCCATCACTATCCCCATCTTTTCCAATGAACCCATTGATTGAGTTGTTTCTATTGTGTGGAAGCTTGTGATGACATTTCATATCATTATGCTCTATGATATGAATGTTCTAGACCCTCAGGATAACCCTCCGAAGGATTTAGGCACGGTTAGTTCTACCCGAAGAGCCATGCGATTCGGAAACATGTTTCAAGAGTTATTGTGGGTCCATTAATATTCATCTTCATTCACAATTTTCCTACCACCCTTGTTCTTTGTTTACTATGGTCTTTAATTAGTATACCTGTACCTTGGCCACTTTATAACCATCACGAACCCATTCCCATTCACTCTTTCTTCCAAATGGTTCAGTATATAGCTAAACACATTCGCATGTATGTTCCCTTGTTCAATTATCATATGTCGACTTGATTTTCTACTTATACTTGTCAAACTCACTCCCAACTCAACTTCACCAACAACTGTATATTTTTTGAGTAAGCCCTTCAATTCAACTTTTATTAGTTAAATCCACTTCAAGGAATGTAAGACCATTGGCTGTGATCGACATGAACTGCAAAGTTCATTCGATCCACGAGATAGAATCCTTTCGGAACCTCTATCTCTTCGGAACTATGTACCTCATTTGCAGACGTTCCGAAGGTCATTCGCTTTTACTGTAGGATTTCCATTTGCTTTCCAAAACCATTCTATTACTATTAGGAATGTTTCCGAACACTTATACTAATCCAACATTCATCCACAACATCTATTGCTATTATTTGGATTCTGACACTTATTTACTCTTCTGCAGCTTGCAGTGACAGGAAATATTATTATACTCAATGGTCTAAGCATCCCTAACATTCAGGATCACTATCCAAAGGATTAGCACATGGTTGTTTCTTTTATTATTATTATCTACCCTGCAAACATCAGATTATGTAATCACTCTGATGGATCAGCAGAGCTGCCTTAGCACAGAGAATAAAAATAAAATAACCACAAAAACAGGACCCAATCCAACTCAAGGCTTTTAGCCTTAGAATTCATTTTGTTTATATTTTTAGATTCTACAGGCCAAGCAATGCCAAGCCCAATAGAGCACGAACAAGTGCATACATATGAATGGGCTCATATAGCCAGCGATCAGCGACCATGCGACTCCAAAACACTTCCAAAAGTTAATCCAGCAATTGATTAACTATTTCCATTCACCCCTATCATTCCCAATCCACGACCAAAGACCAAACACATTTAGAACAAGTGCCCAAAGCTTTGGATGGAGTTTCAGAAGTTTTCAGATTATTTCTCTTGTTCTTTCAACTGAAAATAAATTGTAGTATGCATGATTTGTAGTTCTAATAGCATGCAGATCTGTTTCAAGTGCTTTAGATAGTAATTAGTTCCATTTTGTGCATTTTATCCCTCATGTAAATTCCAACCCCAGAAAATGCTCCACCACCCTAATATTTTCCACTCATCCACAAGAGACTCACTATAGCTACTGTTTTGTATATATACTCTTGTAGTTCTTGCAATAATCTAAGGCAGTAAAATCTTCACAAAGTCTCTCATATTTTGAATCTCTTGCTTTATATCTCCACAATTGCTTTATTGCTAGCAAATCGTCACTGGCCATTTGCTTTCATTTCAAGGCTGTTATCTAACTTAAAAGTTATCTCAATTTTGTTAAGTTGAACCATTATCTCTATCTACAAAAGCTCGCATTACAGTACGTGAACTTTAAGCACTGACACTTTGCATCTGCATCAGCGCATCCCTTGCATCTCAATACACTTTTCGCTTAGATTCAAAAACAAGCGCTTATTGTGCACATTGAAGAAACTTGAACAAAATACAACAAAATACAAATAAAATATAAAACAAATATAACAAAAATTTCTATTTCTTTTCTTATTAGTTTCTACCCAAAGAGCCATGTGATTCAGAAACATGTTTCAGGATGTATTTCTGGTCCATTGATCTTTTTTTCCCATTCACAATTTTCCTACCTCCCTTAGTCTTTCATCCCTATCACTCCTAATTAGCATATATGTACCTTACCTACCTTCTGACTCTCACAGACTCTTTCCTATTCACTCTCTCTTCCAAACTGTTCAGTATATAAGTAGCACCTTCACATGTATGTTCCCTAGTTCAATTATTGTACATCTACTTGTTTGCCTTGCTCAAACCTGTCAACTCATCATGAACTACCTTGAACAAAAAGTCCTTGAACAACTATACCTTTGAGTGAGTGCTCCAACCTTGTCTATATTGAATTAAACACACTTTGAAACAATGTAATATTATTGGCTGTGGTCAACATGGACTGCAAAGTCCATTCAACTCATGAGATAAATTTCCCTTGGAACATCTATCTCTTCAGAACTATGCACCCTTTTGCAAACATTCCAAAGGTCACTTGCTTTTACTGTAGGATTTCTATTCACTTTCATATATCATTCTATTACTATTGGTAACATCTTCAATTGTTTGAACTAACCACATTCATCTGCAACTCTTATCACTTATAATTCAATTCTGACATTATTGTCCCCTTTCAGGCTTGGGCAGGACACTGGCAGGGTAGTATTTCCTCCAGTAGGCCTGCCAGCAGACATATCCCAGGTCAGGTCAAGGTTGTCTTTACAGCTTGGAAATTTGTAGTCAGCCCAATGTAGGCAACACTGTGTTGTCAGCTATTTGTGACTACATCCAAAGGCATGCATGTTAGTTTAACAGGTGCATGCATCCCTTGTGTATACATTTGATTGGCAGCTGTGTGGTTTGCAGGGCTACCTTGGTGTTTGGGTAGTTGGGCAATTGCTGTGTGCATATGTAAGTGCTTGTGTATGTTTAGGTGGCAGGTTGTTGGTCCTACAGTGATGTTTATGTACATAAAATTAGAGTGTTGAACTCTAATGCTGGCTGTTGAAGAAAGATGCGCAACCGGAGCTAAAATAAGTAGGCTCAGCTTCTGGTAAGAAGTTGTGCCGCTTCTCCCACGCTAAAACGAAAAATACTCTCAGGCTGAGTTTGAATCCCAGTAACTCGTTCCCGGACGGTAATAGTCACGATGTGCTTATGCTCGTATATTTTCCAACACTCCCCCTCGAGCATGACGCCAAACTGAAGCGTGAATCTATACACGGCCTAATCCCAATTCTTCGACAAACTGGGTGAACCTCGGCCTTGGTACCGCCTTGGTGAACATATCCGAGATGTTCTCTTCGGTCGGGATATAATTGATCAACATTTTCCTGTCCGCAACGCATTCGCGAATGAAGTGATACCGTAAGTCGATGTGCTTAGTCCTTGCATGAAATTTATTATCCTTTGACAGTGCGATCGCTCCTTGGTTATCACAGTTGATTGTGACTGGTTCCATCGGCTTCCCTCGTAGTTCAGCAAGGAATGCCCGCAGCCACAATGCCTCTTTGGCTGCATGAGTGAGTGCGATGTATTCCACTTCTGTGCCAGAGATAGAGTGCCGGTGAGTCTGCGTCGCAATATCCTGTGACTAGTGTGGGCTCATTACCTCCAAATGTTAGCCATGTATCTTTGGTTGTGCGTAAATAGACGATGATACGTTTCAGCACGTTCCAATGCATCTCTGCTGGGCTTTGAATGAATTGAGCCAAGATACCAACCGCAAAAGCAACATCTGGCCTTGATACCATTGCAGGCCACAGTACGCTGCCAACCGCCTCTGCATATGGTATCCTTTGCATTTCCATGACCTTAGGTAGAGA
>QMFG01008557.1:0-11545 GCA_003314545.1 Ramaria sp. MG151 | reverse complement strand
TTGGGTTCGGTTGCCGTGGTAATGAAAAAAAAAAGGTTTGGTATGAGCATTTTACGCTCAGTATGTACCTGTCCACTGGACAAGACCCGGAGAAACCTTTTGGTTTTGATATATATCCCTATTATACATTTGTTTCATCTCTTGCAATAATTGATATCATCTAATCTCCGTCAAGTTATAACCGCATCTAATAATAAGTATTCTCTATTTCGCTGGGGGGATGCCTCAGAGCAAAGCATCTCCGCGTCGCCTGTCGGGGGCGCGGGGGGGTGCTATAGGAGCTCGATAACTTCGTCTGGGCCAACTTTGACAGTCGCAACACTGAGTCCCTTCATCTGCTCCCGAGCCGCCCGCGTGTGGGTGTTAAATTTCCCTAAAAAGGCTTGTGTCGCATCACGCAACGGTCGAGGACCCTCCTCCGCCTTTCCAAACACCAAATGCTCCCGCAAAAGCCTCGATCCCCCAGGCTGCAATGCGTACGTATAATGAGCAGTCAAAAACAGAGGGGGTAAGAAAACACATCCTAGTCACGCACGTGTTCTTTTCCGAACGACGTCACGTCGATCGCATGTCCTTCGATCAGGAGTATCTGGCGCTTTCCGTTGGCCACGTACTCTTCCAGCTCTGCACGACCCCATAATGGCTCTTTTTTGACAGGCTCTTGAGGTATAGCCTTCTGTAACATTAACGCACGTTCCTCCAGTTTACGCGCTGCGGCGGGGTCCTTCTTTTTGAGAGAAGAGGCTTCTGTAAGAACCATGTATAGCCGGGCTTTGAGGACATCCACATCTGGGACCCGGGACACTGTAGGTACGAGGAACGTGAACCTGTGCAAGATCCATATGACCCAGCGCGTCGGGTCCCAAGTAGTGGGGGATGGCCTGTTAATCGACTCAGCATCGAGCATTGATGCACAGAAAAATGCCTACTCACCCATTTCGGTAATCACACGGAAACGCGTGCTGTAAGGGGGAGATTGTATCAGGTTAGTTGGTAGGCTTTCAATCGGAATTTACGTGCATGCTGCGCATTTGCCGATTAGCCAAATAGTGGATATCTCGTCCATGATAGTGTACACTTACAAAATTGTGGTTTCCTTCTCCTGCAGAGACGGCGGCGAGGAGCTAAGGCAAAGTCAATGAAAGTGCTGCATGGGAGCGGTGTAACCAACCCAGTCCCCTTTTGCACTCATTTCGTCACTGTAGTGCTGGTGTCCATACCAATGTGCAAGACTGTGATTTTTGTCAGGTTGAGGGATGACAGGGTTCAGATGAAAAGAATAGACTGACGAATTCGTAAAAAACATGCCGTGCCAGACTGTCAATGCACCGAAAATGTGAGCGGACTGTGGAAAAAAATAATTATAGCAAAGGTTTACTTGGTATCCGAGCGACGAGACCGCCCCATACGAAGCCACCGATGGGGTCATTCCACAAAGAGCCAAGGAATGTAGGAAGAACAAAGGACATGAAAATGGCTGTAGAAACTAGAGGCCGATCGTTGTTAACATTCGCGGGAGATGCATTATAACAGGTTGACCTTACAAAAGTATTCGTGCTGCAGTCGTACGACAATATCACGATCCAAATCGCTCTTGTCGACCAAATTCCAGCGGGGGTAATTAGGTTTGGAGAATAACCAACCGACATGGGAGAAGAAAAGACCCCGACTAGCTGCGTATGGGTCATGCAAAGGGTCGTCCGTGTAGCTATAGAGAAGTTGGAGCTATTAGGCCTTTGAGCTAAGTCCTTACGGGGGACTGAACCTACCGGTGATGGAGCCTGTGGCGCGAGGCCCACCACTGCAAGGACGTTCAGTGGCCCAGTGAGATAATGAAGTTGTTTAAGAAATTCACCCTGGCAGAACCTTGGAAGCCCATGGAACCGCATAATGCTAAGATTATTCGAAGCGGTGTACGGGCGGTGAAGGCACGATGTGACCATAGACGATGATAGCCCATAGTGACACTGCAATGGGTGCTTAGCGGCTAGCTGAGATGAAGGAGAGCGATTTGCGTACCCCACCATGGCGAGCTGGTAGCAACAGAAAGCCATGACTAGCGTCGCGGCCGGAGTGGTCTTCCATGGAGCGATATAAATAGCAGCATATGGTGCGATCAAGTGGGTGGCAACGAGAAACGCGCCAGTCCCCCACCACACTGGTGAAGCCTCAACAGTAGCTTTAGCCATGGCTCCTGGGCTTGAAATGTGGGAGAGATACCTATACTTATACCTCGAAATGAAACTAAACATTCGGAATATACCCATCTGGATTTCAGACAGCCCTGAAGCCGCATACCAACGGTAATTTGTACTCCACAACCTGAAGGATGTTCTTGGAGACCTAGAACACCCTAGTGAACTATTTTGTACCAATGCCTCGGTGCTGCTTTCAGAGAGATTCCTGCCACCGCTGAGAGTGTGGACTGGCATCGCAAGAGAGTCTTGTAAAATTCACGAGTGGGGGGAGGGGGGACGAATTTCATATGCTTTTGGGCTCAAGAACGAGGAAGCGCGCAGTAAGCCTAACGACGAATCTCCAAATCGCGCATACCCTAAGGAAAAAATTGACCGAAGACAGGGTCGAAATCCCTTCAGGCCCCGGAGCGGCGTGCAGTGCTGTGGGGGACGGAGTTGGAGGGTAGATTGCGAACCCTGATTAAAATAACAAAGCTGGACTCTTGGAGAAGTTTGTGATGGCGAGAACACAGCAGACAAAGCGACAGAAACTTACTTTGCGGCGCTTGTCGTAGAGAATTACTAAGGGATCCTTACAAGCACGCCCAGCCCGAGCCCGACGGAACTCGAACTCTGCAGCCAACGAGTCTAGGGGTGCATTTTCGATATTATAGTCCAGCCTCCCCCTCGAGTCGCAGGCTTTCAAAGCGGATTTCGCGGCGCATCAAATTATAACATGGTTTTTGACTTTGAACCCTGTATCAGCTTGAGTCCTTATTAATTATTCTCCAAGTGTAAATGGTCCGGCTTCAAACCTTTGTCTACCATTTCTGAACAGCGCTTGCTTATTCTTCAGCAGTTGGTATGTCATGGTTAACTGCGGACATTCAGGCCGTAATTAACTATGACACATAAACCGTAAAAGTCTAGAGTTATAATAGATATGCAGAAAGCCTTGTTACACTAGGCCTCATAATCGGGAACAATTTCCGACCCTCTGCTCGCTACGCTCGGGGTAACCTTGACCTGTTAACTCAGGTCAAATCTCTTCGTGCGCCATATAACGTTCCCTTCAAATCTTAAAAGCAGAGCGCTGCAATAGCGTCTAGTGACAAAGAAACTTGACCGTGGGAGAATGGGTGCGAGCCGAGAGTGTAGATATCACCCTTTTTTACTTTTTTTGGTGATCCTGGCGGTGTTTTTTGACTTGTATCGTGACGATATTAACCCATTCGTCTCGGGACGCGCGAGTCGAATTGCAGTAATCGAGATCATACAAGACACATCTCCATGCAGCAGCCACGCAGCAGCCCTTCATTATTATATTAGCCATTTTGGACTCTTTCCGCAGCGCCAGCTCTGTTCCTTTGCTATCAGCCATATCTATTTATCAGATATACTTGCCTTGCATCCACTGCATGTGAGGTCTTTTTACTGTAATGCTCCTAGAACGATGTGATGGCTTCTGTGTTTCCTACCTCTAACATGTTTCTTTCCCATTCACATCCTTGGTCGCCGTCTCTGCAAGAGATTGATTTGTGCAGAGTTTGTTTGCATCTAAAATAATACTGTCACACGCGGAAGCAAATTTTCTCGAGTCACCAACTTTGCATGCGAGTTGGTTGGTTTCGATTGACTCGTACTCTAACAGCACCTCGACTAAGCATCGTCCATTTTATACGCACCATGTCTGATACTGCCATCAATGGCACCGCGACTCCTGGAGTTGATGTTCCCAATCCAAACTCTAAGAGCCAAGGTCCGCCGGTCATTGTCGTTCAGCACAAACCACGCTGACATATCGTACCCGTTTACTCAGCCAAAAAGGCGACAAAAATGGCCGAAAGGCAGGCCAAGCAAGCTGCCAAGGTGGTCAAAGAGGTCGTGACTGGAGAGAAGAAGGAGAAGGTCAAGCCTGTGAAGGAAAAGAAGGAAGAGGAGGTGCCGTTCGTCAACGACACTCCCAAGGGTCACAAGAAAGGTGCAATAGTATTCCTGGTGTACCGTTGTTCCCGCGTTGATGATGTCACTTTCTATAGACATGTCGCTACCCATGGCCAGCGGCTACAATCCAATCGCAGTAGAATCTGCCTGGTACGACTGGTGGGATGCACAAGGCTTCTTTGCTCCCAAGACGAACGAAGATGGTTCTCCACAGGATGCTAGCAAAGGCACCTTCGTTATCCCCGCCCCACCGCCAAACGTTACTGGGGCCTTGCATATCGGGCACGGCCTGACTGTGGCCATTCAGGATACCCTCATTCGATGGTGCGTTTAACATGCAATATTCATTACCAGCTATTTCTCAACGTACTTTGTACTCCCAAGGAACCGCATGCTTGGGAAAGCAACATTGTTTGTACCTGGATTCGATCACGCAGGAATCTCTACCCAGTCTGTCGTCGAAAAGCGTTTGTATAAGACCTCTGGAAAGTCACGCCACGACCTTGGACGAGAAAAGTTTCTTGAGACTGTTTGGCAGTGGAAGCATGAGTACGTGTTAATGTGTTGCATGTTGCAAACTGGGGAGCTAAAGGTTGCGTGCCAGCTACCAGGCCCGTATCTCAACACAGCTACGGCGTCTTGGTGGATCATATGATTGGAATAGAGTAGCTTTTACAATGGACGAGGTCTGCATATGTGGGCTTCATTGTGACAAACGTCTAGTGACAGTTTTTTTACTCTTAGAACCTATCAAAGGCTGTCGCAGAGACATTCTGTCGCCTTCACGAGGAAGGTATCATATACCGTGCCAATCGCCTAGTCAACTGGTGCGTCAAGCTGAACACCACCTTGTCTAACCTTGAGGTGCGAACAGTTTCAATCAATTGATATAAAACTGACGATCATCCAGGTCGACCAAAAGAAACTGGAAGGACGAACATTGATGAATGTACCAGGCTATGATATCAAAGAAAAGTTTGAGTTCGGTGTGATCACAGAGTTTGCATATCCCATTGAGGGTTCAGGTATGCTATTATCACACTTGTGTTGTCCACTTTTCAATGACACCCCGTGCTTGCTTGTCAAGACGAAAGGATCGTTGTAGCAACTACACGTCCAGAGACAATGCTTGGTGATACTGCGATCGCAGTACACCCCGACGACCCACGCTACAAGCATCTCCATGGCAAGTTCGCTCGCCATCCATTCCTCCCTAACCGTCGAATGCCGATTGTTGCCGATGCTATCATCGTCGACATGGAGTTTGGAACCGGCGCGGTCAAAATTACACCTGCACACGACCCGAACGACTACGAAGTCGGCGTGCGCCACAAACTAGAGTTCGTGAACATATTGAATGATGACGGCACATTCAATGCTAATGCTGGACCCAAGTTTGAGGTGAGTAGATCGAACGCCGGCGTTGAGGTTACCGGCTGAGTACGTAGTAGGGCATGAAACGGTTCCATGCCAGGGTGCAAGTTGTGAAAGCGCTCAAAGATTTGGGACTTTATGTCGATACAAAAGACAACCCAATGACGGTTCCCATTTGCGCGTGAGTTAGCCTTGATTCCACATCATGCATATCTGATCCCGTCTGTGAACTCCGCAGTAAATCCGGAGACGTAATTGAGCCTGTAATGAAGCCACAATGGTGGGTCAGTTGTAAACCACTCGCCGATGAGGCAATTAAGGTGCGCCAGAACCCGCAGCAGGAGTGCATTAACCTTACGCGGTATGCCTGCGGCAGCGCACGCGAGCAGGGGAGCTGGTGATTACACCAAAATTGTCCGAAAATGAATGGTATCGCTGGCTGGAGAACATCCAAGACTGGTGTGTCTCGAGACAGCTCTGGTGGGGTCACCGTGTTCCTGCATATTTCGTCCGTATACAGGGCGTCGAGCAAGATGTTTGTTTTCTTACATTGGGACATTGGGTGTATTTTTTTCTAAACGCTTATGGGATATTTCGCACAGAGCACTGACGAAAAGTACTGGGTCGTGGGCCGATCTGTCGAAGAGGCTGCTGAACGCGCGAAAAGGGTGGCGAACGGTGCGCCATTCCAGCTGGAGCAAGACGAAGATGTCCTTGACACCTGGTTCTCCTCGGGACTGTGGCCATTCTCGATTCTCGGCTGGCCCTCCGAGGTGCGTTTAGACGGCCTGCCTCGTTTAACGTGCTGTCCCATCTCATCAGTCTACAGACGGCCGACATGAGGCATTTCTATCCCTCTTCGATTCTTGAGACAGGATGGGACATCTTGTTCTTCTGGGTGGCACGGATGGTAATGCTGGGTATCAAGCTCACGGGTAAGGTGCCTTTCAAAGAGGTGCTGTGCCACGCCATGATTCGTGATGCACATGGTCGTAAGATGAGCAAGTCTCTCGGGAATGTTATCGACCCCGTGGACGTTATAACAGGTGTACCGCTCGAGCGCTTGCACGAGCAATTGCTTGAGGGTAATCTTGATGAGAAGGAAATCCAGAAAGCCAAGCAGGGCCAGAAGAAGGACTTCCCCAAGGGAATCCCTCAGTGTGGTACGGATGCGCTCCGTCTTGCGTTGTGTGCCTACAGCGCTGGAGGTGCGTTGACCTTAGAAAGCTGATATTCGTGCCTCACTTCTGACTATGTGATCGTTACAGGACGAGACATCAATTTGGATATCCTAAGGGTGGAAGGTTACCGCAAGTTTTGCAACAAGATTTGGAACGCCACTCGGTTTGCCATGCTAAAGCTAGACGAGTCGTTTGTTCCCGCACCACCTATAGTCAGTAAAACGTGTTTATTTCGATCTGTTACTAGTTCTAATGGCTTGTATTTCATAGCCCACCGGCAGAGAAAGCCTCGTTGAAAAGTGGATCTTTCATAAGCTCAACGCTGCTGCAGCGGAGGTCAATCGACAGCTAACTGAGCGAAATTTCATGCTTGCCACGAGTGCTGCGTACAACTTTTGGCTATATGAACTTTGCGATGTATACATAGTGCGTGACCCCACGGAACAATGTGGTCTTCAATACCTTGACTTTGTTGCGTTGTTACATAGGAAGCGATGAAACCGATGACCGATGACTCTGCGCCAGAGGCGACGAAGAAGTCGGCACAGAATACTCTTTATACCTGCCTAGACTTTGGTCTGCGGCTGCTACACCCTTTCATGCCTTTCGTAACCGAGGAACTCTGGCAGCGATTACCTCGTCGGGAGACAGATCCCCCTTCATTAATGTTGACATCATATCCTACCTTCGTGAGTTTCTTCCTGGCTTTTTCTCTGGATAGTGGCTCAAACGCTGTAGAACGATGAAATGGTGTTTGAGAGAGCGGAGAAGGAGTTTGACAGTGTCTTCGGTGCTATCCGTGCATCTCGATCACTAGCCGCCTCATACTCGCTACAGACAGATATCCAACGTGCGTGTCTTGCCTCCCCGACATATCTAATACCTCCTTTGGGGTCGTCATTCACCACCACCATCCAATTTACATATAGTTTTCTTCCACGCTCAATCGGACGCTGAAGAAGTCGTGTTCGAATCGCAAATTCCAACCATCGTCGCGCTCACCAAGGGATGTCAGAGTGCCAAGGTCGTGCGCCGGATTGCTGACGTTCCTGCGGGATGCGGCTCCTCCGTACTTAGCGACACACTCGTCGTATACATTCTCGTGCGAGTACGTAACGTTTACACGTCCATCTTGGACTATGGCTGATCTGCTCTTGCTCTCTCTCTCGAGCAGGGTCTGGTCGATTTGGACAGTGAGATTGCCAAGTGCGACAAGAAGCTGGGGCTGGCGATGCTGAATGCGGACAAGCTGCGCAAGATCGAGGCTCAACCAGACTACGAGACTTTAATACCTGAGGCTGTGCGCGCAGCCAACTCAGAGAAGGTGAGAGTGCCGACCCGGCCCCCCTCACCAGCATTGGGGGAGTATACCATTAAAATTCTGACGATTATCTAACTTTTTTTTACCAGCTGCGAACGGCCGAGGCAGAAATCGCAACGCTAGAGTTGTCGCGAGCCATGTTTGAAAAATTGAAATAGACGGATTTAGATTCCTGGTTGTTTTCAACAGTTGTTTTACGATTTCATTCACAGAAGCTAGAGTAGCAGTATTGGCATAATACACAGGGGTTAACTTTGACCATGGTCGATTACGATTCACTTCATAGCAAAAAAGCTTGTCAAACGTCGAATCCGACTCCTATTTGAATCGCATCCAACGATGTTGGGCCAGTGTTATAAACCATCCTTGGGTTCCTTCAAGTCCGGATCTGATTCCGCCACTTTCTCCTTGTAATCCGCTCCTAAATCCTCAGTACTCTTATCGCTCTCCTCTCCTGTACGGAGAGGCATCGGCGCCAAGGGACTACTCTTGAATCGCCCCTTAGCCTGTCGCTGCACCGGAAGCTGCGAGTCCCCTCCGGGCGGGAGCGACCCAGAGCCCGCCACCAGGGAAGTGTTACTAGAAGAGAGCGACTGTGCTTGGGCCTGCTGCTGCAACTGAGCGCGGCGACGCGTCTGGGTCTGCAGGATGGCTTCTGTGACGCGCGGCGCAAGCGGCACAGGAGGCTGCGACGCCTGCACGGACGTAAGATGGCCATGCTCATCCGAGACGAGGATGTTTGGCACATTCATGGTATCCCTCCCATCGGAGGCATGCGAACCCCATGCAGTCGTCGAATCCGTCTCTATCGTAAGCGTCGGATGGAGCGTTGTCGCCTCCGTCCTGTCGCTAATCGATTCAGGTACCATGACGCTCCCATGCCTCACAACCTCCACATCGGATCCAGGCGCCTCGACTCGAGGCGTGCCCTGTTGGCTGCGTGCACGGCCGAATATGTTGAGGCCAGAGGCGACGCGGGGGAATTGGAGCGTGGGGAGCCCCGTGCTTCGAGTGACTGCAGGGGCAGGTGCGGGGGGCATTATGGTGGACGCAGGAAGACCGGAGTACTGTTCTTCAGCGGCCCGTCTAGCGGAAGGGGGGACATAGGAAGATGCAGCGAGTGGGCCTGTAAGGTCAAATTCGTCAAGGATCTCTTCGCCGATAAGTTCTACGAGAAGTGATGAGCGGTATGCGATGACTTATGGCAGAAGAATAAGTACCTTCCAGGACATCTTCGAGTGTTATAATACCGAGGGGATTGACTTCCGTATCAATGCCACGGAGGAACTAGGAGAATTCTGTCAACACAAAACTCAGGAGAAACTAACGGCAACCTACATCGTCGGCGTCCTCACTCGCAAGTACCGCATCAGCTGGCATTGTTTGTTCCCTCCTTTCAGTGCTCGCCCTGAACCTGGTTGGCTTCTCTTTCTCTTTCTCTTTCCCTTTATCTGCACTCCCCTCCTCCACGTCACCACCACCAATCTTCCCCTCCCTCAACTCTCCCCATGCCTTCTCCAAATCTTTATCTTTCTTCCCACCGCCATCTTGATCCTCATCCCCGTCCTCTCCCAAGCCCACCCGGTTCAGAAAGCGCCGCGTCAGACCCATCTTGACGGCTTCCTTAACACTCGCGGCACGGCCATTGCTGAAGAGTGAGACGATTGCCATATGAGAGCGCCCTTCTTGGAAGCGATCAAGGATGCCGAGCAGTGGTTCATCGAAAGGGACTGAGGGGACTTTGTTGAGCGGAACGGAGCGAAGGGGTGTCGCTTCTGGAGACATTGTTGTGAAAAACGGTTTCAGAAGATGCAAGCAGTTCAAAAGTTAGTGAAAGATTTGTTCCATAAAGTGTTCGCTTACCTTTCGGATCCAAAAGCACACACTGCTTCACCAACAAAATACCCACAATCTTCTTCGCTTTCCCGCCATTAGGCCGCCTTCCATCACCTTCCTTGTAGACTGGCACTTCAATCTCCTCATAGACCGGCACGCGTGAGTGGCCCGACTCGCACACTTTGCGAAGTGTCGCATAGTCAAGGCGGGTGTCAATAGGAAGCATGAAGACGCGTTCGATGGGTGTCATAGCGTCCTTGACTACCTTTTCCTGAAGGTCGAGTGTATGGCCTGGGGAGGGATACGTCAGTCAGATCACACTGTATCGATACAGGAGTTCATGAGAAGAACCATACCAATGATTGTGACAGTGTCATGCTTCAAATCTCCGCCGTGAGGAGAAACACTCGAGTGCATGTTGATAAGCTCTTTGAGCTCGCCGCGGCGATAGATAATGCCATGGTGCGGGCCAAGGATTGTTTCAAGGAGTTTAGCGACGGGCCAGGCGACTATGTACTGAAGAGAAAAGTGTTAAAGATGCTTGGGATGCGTGATGTAAGAAGAATATAGGACTAGGGCACAGTCTAGAGTAGGAGCGGAATCTACCCGCATAAATTATAGAAAAGAAAGAAAGAAAAGCAAACAGTCACCGAGCAAAGGGAACTCACCAAGGAATATATGAGAATCCGCACTGGAATCGCACATTTGGCACCGATATATAGACCATAACGGGTACAAATAGACTGTGGGATGATCTCTGAGAATCTAATGGAGAGATATCGCATTATCACGTGAAAGTAATGTGACAAGATAAAAGCGGTGGTTACGCACATGACGATAAGAACTGTAGAAACCGCAACGGCAGACACTCCTCCTCCAAGGACCTGGTCAGATATAACAGGGAGAGTCTCGTTGACGATCATGTTCGCGAGGAGAAGGGAGACGAGGAGCAGGTGCCCGTTCTTACGAACTGGGATGATTTTGTTCGCATACTCGCGTTGTTTCCTGAGATTTGTCTAAGAAATAGAAAGACGACTACTAATGAGCCACTCACGCAGTCCCTGAACTCGCAAGCACAGTCAGTTGCGTCTCATCGAGACTCATGTACCCCAGCGTAAGTCCCGCAAAGATCCCTGACAGCAAGACGAGTACTGGAATGAGGCATGCGGCGACGATGAAGGTTGTGTTGTGTTGCGGGGATCCTGCACGGCGCACAAGGGCGTGGAGAGCGTGGTCGCCACGAAGGTCGACATGGTCGGCATGAAGGGGTCTAGAATGAAGCAAAGGGTTGGGAATGGAGCCATTGGGGCCAAGCCGACCGTGGTACACATTGTACTCCTTGTAAAATTCGGTAAGGATGGAGGATATGAGCATAAGTTGGCCACCGACCCATCCTTCCGCTCCTACTTATCGGTCTCGGCATGATCCGTGGTTCAGTCGCCGCCGTAAAATGAACCTTGGCGCACATTGAATCCAAAACGCCCAGCGCGCGGACAATAGTGACGCCACACTCGTGTTATCCAGCTCCTCCCGCATCTGATGCGCCAGGAATCTACGTGTATGGCCAGTGGTTTTATCCCGTCATGCCCTGGGCCTCTTCTATCGATTCAGCTACCTCGCCACACCTCGGCCACGCAATAGCAGAAAGGGCAGAAGAAGACTGAGTATGTACAGCGCTAGCTGGTAAGTATTAGGAAGCGGAATTGGTGCCT
>QMFG01008555.1:0-13577 GCA_003314545.1 Ramaria sp. MG151 | reverse complement strand
ATCGAAGTCTGAGCAATTAGATTAAACACCAAAGTTTTGTCTAATTCTCAGGATCCAAAACAGGATCAAGGAGAACAACATCCTGTGGAATATTTCAATTCTATTAACATGGGTGGGTTGCCTCCATCCCAGCTTAAAGTTAAACAAGGTGTATCTTTAATGCTCCTTCGGAATCTAGATCCTGGCCTGGGACTCTGTAATGGAATGAATATGACCAACAAAGTACTACATGTGAAGATCATGACTGGACCATGTGTAGGACAGTTAGCATTCATTCCTCGGATTACTCTAACACCATCCTCTGAGGAGCTATCATTTGAGTTAGATCAACGTCAGTTTCCTGTACGTTTGGCATTTACAATGACTATCAACAAGTCCCAAGGACAGTCTCTAGGAATAGTAGGGATAGACTTGCAACATGGACAGTTTTATGTTGGTGTATCATGTTGGCAGAGGAGAATCTGTGATAGGTTTCTAACTAAATCACAGATTGAATGAGTCCTTTGGGACTTTGGGACTTGTCAATATAAGAGATAACGACAAGTCCCAAATCCACCGCTTTTTGATTACATAATACTGCGCTTATTCAAGCGCCAATGTATCGAATTAAAAGAAGGGAAAAGAAAAGAGGATGGAGAAGGATGTGTGGTAAATAGTGATGTAGAATTACAGCTCAACATATCAAGAGGGAGAAATTGGAGCAAAGTGAAAGTTCTCCTTAAGGAAGGTAGAGAAAGGATGAAGATTGTGTATAAGGATGTACTGCTCAGGGCCTGATTGAGTGAGTGATTTAGTTTTAGATTTCTTTAGTTAGATATGATAGAACTGATGAAGAGGATTAAAAAGACAGAGAGAAATATAGATGTATAGATGGAGGGAAATAGGATGAATGTTGAGAAGGGATGAAAGAATAAAAGTAAGGAGTGAAAGGAGTAAGTACAAAGATTCAGAAAGACAAAGGTGTGTTAAAGAGACAGTAGAATTGGTTAAAAAATAAAGATTGAGAAGTGTAAAGGTTCAAGGGTGGAGTAAGGATTCACTATCTTGCATTGAAGCCAAGCGCAGCAAGGATTCACTATCTTGCATTGAAGCCGAGCGCAGCAAGGATTTGCCTTCTTGCAATGAAGCCAAGCGCAGCGAGGGTTCGCCTCTTGCATCGAAGCCGAGCGTAGTGAGGATTCGCCCCTTGCAACGAAGCCGAGCATAGCAAGGGTTCGCCACAGGAGCTGCCGGGTGGCCGAAGGCCACCAGCGCAGCTAGTATGGATTTCAAGGCGTACCAGCCAAGGTCAGGTGTGTAAGACGGTAAAGCGCCTACAGATTTCAACAAGTGCCAACGCGCGGCAACACATCCAAACCTTGCACCTGACCCATCCGTCGCATCGAGCGATGGCTACGACGTTCGAGATCCATGAAAGGAACAACCCAGTCAACATGTTCGCGGCACAGTCAACCAGCGTAAGCACTCCCGTCAAAAACAGCTCGCATAATGGAATGTCCGAGAAGAAGCCGCACGTCAAGGAGAAATTATGGGTGGAGATGGAGGGTGGTGGGTGGGTGAAGGACGCTCGTCTCATCGACCATTTCATGCGCTCCAGCAAGAAGTCTCTTCCTAAATCAACTGTTCCTGGGTCTGTTAAAACAGGGGCCAAACTTCATGGGCCCTTGGTTGAGCTTTTCAACGCAGTGGCTGTGAAATCGTCCCTCAGCTTTGTCCAGACGTCAGAACATTATCCCAGGCAATCCCGCGACCCTTCTCGTTCGAACAATCAGATTCTAGAGTTCGATTCAAGTAAGATGCGTGGTACGTCGGAACTCCGTCCTGATATCCTCGGAATGCATAAGACCGACGTCGATGCCTTCCTGAGTGCACGAGAGGGTGGTGACAATACTTGGCTTTACTGGAAGCTGGTCAGAGTGTTTTGTGAAGTCAAGAAAGGGTGTTCTCCTGCAGATTGGCAAGTTGGACGAGAGCAGGCTGCACTGTATGCCCGCCAGGTAAGCCCATATGTTCTCTCTCTAAGCACCGTCATGGAATTCTTAGGTCTTTCGCAACCACCCTGGACGGCGGTTTGTTTATGGCATCTTATGGTGCCATCCCATGTTTGAAGTCTGGCTCTTTGATCGATCAGGGGGAGTTGTATCAGATCAATACAACTTCTCCGATCCTGGTTCCCACCTCTCTGGTGTCATCACCGCATTATCCCAGTTCGACGACGCGAGTATGGGTTATGATCCCACCTTCAGACTCCCTGCCGTCGACCCATTGCTCAGGCCTGATGGGATGCAACCGCACAAGGATGCAACCATCACTTTTCTTGCACAAGACAATCACCCTGAGGAAACATTTGTAGTCAAGAGTGAATTGTTTTGCCGTACGTCCCTCCGTGGGAGGGGAACTCAAGTTTGGTTGGTCGAGCGTGACACCGACGGAGAGCTCTTTGTATTGAAGGATTCGTGGCGTGAAGCTACCCGTTCACGTGAATCCGACTGGTACCAGCAAGTGGGCGAAGGCCACCTTTACCTTCCGAATATTTATCGTCATTGTGCTGTCACGATCTGTGGCAAGGACGACACGACTGAACTCTGTCGCGGGGGTTGTGGGACAAGGGATGAGAATGATGTGTGGCTGCCAACGGTACAACGGCGAGTACACGAACGCATTCTGTTCGCAAAGTATGGATTATCCCTTTGGGAGTTCGATGATTTTCCTGAGCTCCTTTCCGTTTTGAGCGATGCTGTTCGAGGTAGGCAATGTCCGTATTAATTATTCCTAATTTCTAATCTGCCCCTCCCTGTAGCCCATCGTGTACTGTACAGCTCGAACATCCTCCATCGCGATATCAGCATCAACAATATATTGATCGACAGTAGAAGCAGGACTGGGATACTAATCGACCTTGATCATGCGGCGCAGGTCAACCCGGATGGTGGGGTTGTTTCTGAATCTAGATGTGTAAGCTGCGAAAAGTATCTTTTCCCTCCTGAGTGAAAACATTCTGCATCCCCAAGGGTACACTGCTTTTCATGGCAGCAGATGTCATTGCCAACATGGACCTATATAATCCTGAAGCATCGAGGCCATTTTGTCCTAGTGTGCATCACGATCTTGAATCCTTTGTCTTCGTACTCCTCTACTTGACCGTGGCGACCCCTGGGTACGACAAGGCACTGAAATATCTCTTCCAATGCCTAAAGCTTGTTAACTCTGACATGGAAGTACTTGCACTTGCAAAAGATAGCTTTTGGATAAACAAAACTCGACAATGGAGTCAAATGGCTAATCTTCTCAATGACCACCCACTCTGGCCTGTCGTTAACAAGTTGCACGATCTACTTGTCCATTTTCGAAGAAACGAAGCTGCATATAACGGATATGGAGAACTTTACGACAAGTTCCTGTCACTGCTAGAATCCGGTAGAACCATGATACCCAGTCGGGAGGATCACAAAAGGCCACTCGAGCTATCATCTGCTCCAGACGCACCTCGTCGTAAACGGGTGAAAACGGCAGTTGCGACGTTCTCCCGTCCAGCTCTACGAACACGGGCACATCCGCCAAACTATTATGAGCACTCTCTGTCTGGATCCTCGGAACTCCACTCAGGGAGTGAGGAGGGAGAGTTATAGAGACGGTACCGTTATTGATATCGTTCGTCACATCTCACAGCGACGATGGTATATACTAACTTGAAGAAACATATGCTCAGAGACCACTAGCTCTCCCGATATAAAACACACTATTGACCGGGAATGAGCTGAACAGAAGACTCGGCCAGATATTATTGTTGTAAGATAGTCATGACGAGCATTTGAGCAAACAATTGCGACCACAGCATGTCGTGATGCACGGCCATAGAAGCGCAGTTGACCTTTATTGCTGAGAGGTCCTGTCTCCGCCAGACCATGCTTGGGAAATGAACTCGATCCACACCTCCTGCCTACAATCAACCAATCAACTACAATATCACACAAACTTGTTTTTCGAGCAAGAAGAACTGCTTGGTTTTTCTGATACTATATTCCAAACTCTACTAATCCGTCCATCTATTATCATTCCTCTGCATCCTTGTCTTGTTCGTCCAATGACTGCTTCAACCTCTGAAGAATCCCCTACAAATAATGTCGACGCACGGGTGTCATATTTGGGTCATGTTTTCTCTGTCCTGAGTGCATAGAATCCTCCAAGAAGCTGACCAGCGCACGGAAGGACAGCTTAAAGTCTTGTCTATCAGCATCAAGCTGCTCATTCCAGGAGGACCCCACAAAGGTTCAAGACCAGTAGGCAAGGTTTACTGAATGGCGTTGCTGGAAGCTGGTCAAGTCCTTACCCAGTCCTAGGTCCACCGTCTTGTCAAGCATCAGGGTGTGTCGCCAGCTAACTGAGGCGAGAGAAGACGCGTTAGAAAGATCACCACATGTGGAATTCAGATGTCGAATGAGGCATCGCACAGCGCGTTGATCGAGTATGGTCGTTCTGTGTTGCCTCCAGTGCACCATTTCTCCAAGGACTTGTGTCGGCTTGACCTGGACGGATTATGTCGCATGCGTTTCCAGCGGTGGAATAATTTTAGACGTTAGATTAGAGGCCGCTGACTGCGAGTCAAAAGACAGCAGTCTCCCGAAGGGAAAACCCTGCATGTCAAGGTTTGACGAAAGTATGGATATCAGAGCCGTAGAAACCCCGATAGGCAATGATGGTGCGTTATTTTCAATCAGTAGTTTGCAGATAACCATCCCCCCTTTCTCGAAGTCGGCCCCGTCAAGGCAGTATCGCGATGCAATACAAGATGGAATTTCTTCCATTACGTCGACAACTCCGTGTTCGTTGCAAACTATATGTATATTATTTATCTGTACATCTCTATAAGTGTACAAATAAGCAATCAAGTTAGAAAGTAAACAATAATGTTTCTCACCTCAGTATTTGCTCATTGCAAAGTACTGAGAGAAAGGAGAAAAAACTAACTGCCTCTTTTATATTCTTTATCGAACAAAAGAGATCAGAAGAACAATAAGAAAAACATTTACTGTGCAATTTATTTAAGGATGACAATGGATTTCCTTTGTGTCACTCCATTGGGTGACATGGTTTTGCTTTTGTCCTGCCCAGCCATCACTATTTCTACATAACAGTTTTGAGATAATTCTTGCATATGGGATATATCTTGAATTGAAAGAAAACTGCCAGTGGCAATTGGCAATCAAAGAGATTTTGATAGAGATATCAAGCAAAGTAACAGATATTGAGAGCAGGTCTGTGGAGTTTTACTGCATTAGATTTTGATGCGAACTACAAGTGTATTTAAGTGAAACTGTAGCTAAGAAGTCTGTCTTGTGGATGAAAAAGAAAATGGGGGTGTGGAATGATTCTGGAGTGTCTAGCTGCATGTGGGGATTGTTAACCTGAAAGTAGACTAATTACTTCTAACATTTGTGAAACCAATGCACAAGTCTTCAGAACTACAAATGTATGAATCAACATATTTTTGTGAGTTGAAATAACAGGAAAAAGGAAGAGGAAAAAACTGTGAAACATCTTGTGAATATATGTATGCTTCTCCAAAATGAAAAGGAAATGTTGGAGCTTCAGTTGTGGATCAGTGCCCCTATACATAGATAGGAATTGATTCTTTGTTTCCTATTGTATCTTTGCTGTTGTTTCAAGTCCATGTGCTCGCCAATTGATGGTCATTTGACTGTGAATGTGTGCACATGCATATATGCAGTCGTTCATCTCCATTCAGGTTTGTAGCCATTTGCTCCATTTGATTTAAAAATAAACAGACAGAAAATTCTAAGGCTTCTAGCCTTGAGAAGAGTTGTTGATATTTTTGTATGTCTTTTCCTTTTCTCTGAGGCAGTCCTCCTGATGCTATGTTGTGATTATGTAAATATATCATCAAATAAATGATAACAACCTTGATGTCTAATGGTACCATAATAACCAGAAGTGTGGCCATACAATCCACTTTCTTTACTTCCTACACCCAGGACATGCTTTATAAATGCTTCTACACTGACATTAAAAGATCTTGCACTTGCCACAGGATTGTCTGCAAGACGCTTTTGATGCTCTGCCTTAAGTGTTACATTACAATGTAATTTCTCCTCACACTCTGCATAATGAAGTGCAACAGGATGCTTAATATCTGCTGGTGAGAAAGTGATATGCCAAGTAGGAGTACCTAGATAACTCAACAGTGATGACAACTCATTGCACATATATTTCCTGGTAGTACCTGAGCCTTCTATATTTTGAGCAACATCCAAGTTGACAGAGTAACATGCTTTCTCTTCTGAATTGCTTGGAATGACATGCTCACCATTTTTTAGCCATGTGGTCAGTGACTGTAGTACCCTTACATCTAACCCCAATAGTCTATGAACTATTTGATAAAATTGTGAATTTCTTCCAGGCAAGCTTTCCAAACAGCAGCTCTTGATTTGTTGATGATTAAAGGTTACCAATGGAAAATCTTGATCAGTTTGAAAACATTAACAGTTGTTTTAGATGTAATTTGTCAGGAACTCTTTTTTCTGCATAGAAATTTCCTACTCCACCATAACCATATGGAAACAGCTATGGAAAGGATAAAGGGTAGAGTTGAGGATTGTCATAAAGTGATACAAGACTTGACCCTTGGCCCACACCTAGGACTTCTCCATTGTTATGTAAGTGAGTTAAGGCTATGGCAATTAGCTCATTGGTTGTTTTAGTGGGTAACTCATCGCCAGTTACACCATGTACTACAAGAGGACATTCTCCATCTTCTGTACCTTCCTCAGGTTCATTGTCATCAACACTAGTAGATTGAGGATGCTTGTTAGTTTCCCTTGATGATATTCAATGGATACTGGAATCTCATTTTCAACATAAGATTGTAAGTTTTCTTCTAAAATTTCCAAATCTAGGTAATTCTCATGGTTTATCTTTAGCCATTCTAATGTAGCTTTAACTTTGCATGAACATACCAACAAGGGTGTAGTATGCAGGTGTTTTGGGGTAGGTTTTGTAGGCCCAGTGAAGATGAAAGCAAGTACCTCATCTAATTCATCTTGGTGGGGTGGCAAAATTTTAGAAATTTTAGGTGTTAGACTTGGGAAAAGTACTGCATTTCCTCACATTTTTTAAAATTCAGATTCCACACAGACAATGTAGTAATCTTTATGCAATCTTGCTATAAGCATTTTTCCAGCATAAGAAAATCCTTTCAATATGGGTGGAATATCTCCTATCCAATTTCCATTTGCTAAAGATAAAAGTGGCATGGTTTTTTTGTTCAAAAGGGAGACATAACCTATACATGATCACACTTTTGGTCCAAAAAAGATCCTTTAGTCTCTTCAAAATCTTGTTCTTGTGAGACACATTCCTTGCAAGTTATTTGTAAGCCTGTACAATCTAGAATGGACCAGTCAACACAAGCATCCTTATGTAGTGTATCCCTGTGTAGAGGTATCAAACACCCACATACACAGCAGCCTGTTTCCTGTATATTTGTGTCTATGTGTATATCCTGGACAAAGTTATGGATTATATTAGCTAATTCAGAGGAGCAGGAGAAAAGCTTGCTTCTTTTTGAAGAGTATCTAAGTTTGGACTATTTTACCTTTCTTCCCTAATTGACATTGTTTTTGTATTCATACCTTGTGTTTGTTTGGCACCTCTATTTTTATTCTTATTTTTATTCTATCCTTTTCCTCAAAGAGAGAGAGATGGGTTCTACAAACTTGACAAGGTTTGTGTTTCTGTAATACAGATACTAAATTAGCATGGTTTGTGGATTTGAGATGTTGGACACAGTGAATATCAGCAACAATAGATATTTCTTTGGTAACTGTTCAGCCAATTGGTCCAAGGGTATACCAACACATCACATAGTGGGATATTTCAGATTCTCTAGTGCTGCATTAGTCAATAATGTTGTTAAATGATGGGTTGTTACTGATAATAAATGATGTTCTGGGGATGATGATGATATTTCTGGGAAGGGTCACTCAACATATATCAGGGTTCCAGAGGTTCTGGTAGACTTCTGGGCAGATCAGAGGGACTTGGCTTCAACTTACAGTGACTCACAAAACTGAGTCAATGTTTGGTGCTTTTGGGCTATTCATTGAATAGCTTTGAATGTAAAACATATATGAAAAAATTGTTGGTGCATCAAAGAAAGAATCTGATCAGGGCTATGCAACCATTAAAAATTATGTAATTCCAATCAAGGGTGATGAAGATATGGGCAGTTCAAATCAAGGGCCCATTAACTCCATTTTGTGAGTGGGTATCAGAGAAATAGTAAGTTGCAATTCTAGTACTTGGGATTTCCCCCCTTAGCCTTAATTACTGCCTCAATTCTTCTAGGCATACTCTCTATCAAATTCTGAAACACCTCTGGTGGTATGTTATTCCATACCTCCTCTAATCTCTCCCAAATTTGCCAAACTCTCTTGGGTGGTGTTGGATACTCCTTAAGCTTGTTTTTTTGCATGATCCCAGATTTGCTCAATAGCATTCAGGTCTGGAGACTGTGCAGGCCAGTGAAGGAGAGTGATATTGTTGTTTTCCATCCAGTTCTTGGCCTTCTTTGACTTGTGCTTTGGGTCATTGTCCTGTTGAAAAATTACCTATTCCTCAGGAATTCCACTTTCCTCCAGGCTGGGCAGCAGGTGGTCCTCCAAAATGGACACAAATTGATCAGCATCCATCTTTCCCTCAATCTCTGCAAGCTGGCCAACACCATTCTATCCCATACACCCCCATACCATAATGTTTCCCCCTCCAAACTTGACTGTCCCCTGCACCTCTCTCTCAATCAACCCCTCCCCCTTCTGTTTCCAGACCTACTGCCTCCCATCTGACCCAAACCTGTTGATTTTGGTCCCATCTGACCACATCACCCTCTTCCAGTCCTCTACAGTCCACTCTCTGTGCTTCAAATCAAAGGCCAACCTCAGCTGTCTATGTCTTACACTGAGGAAGGGCTTTTTCTTCTTCACCACAGCCTTGATTGAATGTTTCCGGAGAACTCTTCTGACTGTTTCTGAGGAGACTGGGTGGGGGATAATTGTATTGATGTTTTGGTAACCTGAGTAAGGTAGAGGTCACCAGGAATGGGCACCCCTTACATAAGTGTGAAGCACATTTTCTTCAAAATGACTACTAGATATTAGGAGAGGGATAGAATACAAATTTAGCTCCTAGAATATGTTTAGTATATTACTTGCTAAGACTTCTTGCAGAGACTCAAGAAAAAAACACAAAACTGAGGGACTAGAAGCAATTTTAAGGTCAAAATATTAAAAAAAAATATTATTATTTTTTGTAATTCCTGCGCAAATCGTAGCACTTTTCATTTTCATGAAGAAAATTTTGCAGATTGTGTGGTTGTTAGCTGAGGTCACATGATCTCAGCTCCTTGGCTAACGATCATGTAAACAGTCTTTCGTATGGTGTAAGATGTTATGCCGCGCTGGGATGACAACTGTGCCGTGGACAGGCACTGCTGAGATGGGAGGAGGGAAAGAGTTCTATTTTATTAAGCTGAGAGTAGTAAGAGAGTGGCACAAGACAGGCACCTAACAACTGGGTTGAAACTCAGAAAATAAACTAATAAATCTCCAACTAGAGAGCAACGCTCTCTTACATCCGCTGGGACCCCTTTTTAAAGACACAAACTCCCTACTCCAAATCTTCCACCTGTGAGTAGGAGATGCTGGTGATGTAACAGCCAGGGAGCAAAGTGGACACTGGGAATGTGTGGGATCCATCTGCGGCCACAATTGGGAGCATAATAGGGCAGGTGCGGCAGCCAGATTGAGACTTGGGTGACCTAGATTGTATACCTGATGCGTCATGACATGCATCCTCTGTGATGTGATGTGTCTCCAGCGGTGGGCATGGTTGCTGGATTTCCAGTGACCTGGGTTGCATGTCCGACGCATTGCATTGCGTGTCCTCTGTGATGAGGCACGTCTCCGGCGGTCTGCATCATCGCTCGGTTTCTGGTAGCCTGGGCCACGTGTCTGACATGTCACATCATGTGTCCTCTGCAATGAGCGCATCTCTGACGCGTTACGTTGCGTGTCTGATGCATTGCGATATGCGTCCTCCGCTATGTGACGTGTGCCTGGCGGCCTGGGTCGCATGTCCAACACGTTGCATTGCGTGTCTGACGCATTGCATTGCATGTGTGAGGCATTGCGTTGTGTGTCTGATGCGTTGCAATATGTGACCTCTGACGCATTGCGTGTCTCTGGCAGTCGGTATGGTCTCTGGTTTTCCAGAGGCCTGTGTCGCATGTCCGACGTGTTGTGACATGTCTGCGGCAGTCTGTATGGTCGCTGGGTTTCCAGCAGCCTGGTGTCAGAATTCAATTATCAAAGATAAATGTTATGGACAAATGTATTGTTAGCAATAACATTGGAAAATGTTTCCACATAAAGAGGATGGTGTTCAAAAATGAAAGGCAATCCTACAGTAAAAGTGAAGGGCTTTTGGAATGTTTGCGAAGAAGTGCATGATTCCGAAGAGATAGATATTCCAAAAGGATTCTATCTCGTGGATCGGATGAACCCTATGGTTCACGCCGATCACACCCAGTATGATTACATTCTTTCGAAGTATAATCAAACCTAAAGTGATAAGTTTTATAGGACTTACTTCAAAATGAAGTTGCTCTTTTTGATTGTTCACGACGAATTGTTAAGTCAAGCAGATCAATCAAGTAGACGTGCAATAATTGAACTAAAGAACATACATGCGAATGTGCTACCTATATACTGGGACGTTCGGAGGCAAAGGCGAATGGGGAGTAGTCCGTTAAGGATCGGAAAAGTAGTTAAAGTACATGTATGCTAGTTAATGACCATGATGAATAGAGAACAAGAGTGGTATGAAAATTGTGAATGGGAAAAGGGTTTAACGAACTAGAAATAAACCCTGAAACTTGTTTCCAAACCGTATGTCATTTCAGGTAAACGAACCCTTGTTTCACCTCTTTAAACGACGGCCCTGAGTGACGGGGATGAACGCGTCCACATGTTGAATCGTATGTGTTGTTTCCATAAGCTTTTAGAAGCATAGAATTGACCCTCCTATTGAGTTCCTAGAAATAGATGGGGATAGTGATGGGGATAGTGTAGGTGCTTCTTTTCTGAGGAAAGGCTAATAATAGAATCTGATTTCTTGGTTGGGTCCTTGTGATGTTGCTAGGATGATTCAAGGTGTTATGGGTGACAAAGTGTTGGATGGTTTAGGTGTGACAAGTCTGCCGATGATTCGGGTTCCGAAGGGTTGATTCAGAAACATGATGTTTGGGTGGTTTGGGTGGTTTGGGTGGTTCGGAAGGCGGAACAGATCATAAATCATGACTGTGACACCTGGGTCACGTGTCCGATGCGTTGCATTGAGTGTCTGACACGTTGTGTTGCATCTCTGACGCGTTATGTCACATCTCTGACATGTCGCGATATGCGTCCTCCGCTATGCGACATGTGTTCAGCAGCCTGGGTCGCATGTCCTCTACGTGGTGATGTGTGTCCAGCGGCAGGTTATGAAGAATCTTGTGGGAGTCCCGTGGCCTAGGTTGCGTGTCCAATATCTCATAACACATGTCTGTTCACCTGGATGTGTGCTGGGCTCTGTGCGGTGCTGTTCATGTGGTCGACATGTCGTGATGTGTCACAGGACGTGCGTCAATCGTTGTATAGGCTGCTCCAATGAAGGGTCCATAGTGGCGGTGGACTCTGACATGCAGTCTGAGTTGCCGAGGGGTAGAAAATGACCTAGAACAAGTGACACAGGTATGTTTGCTCCTTACTAAGTTTATTTGATCCTTATCAATGAAGAGCACCTGTTGTGGCAGGTGCGGAACATCTTGCGGTGTTGGTGTTGGTGGGATTGAAGCGGATGGTGAGGAAACGACAGGTGGAGGGTTGTCCTGGCACAAGCGGAGTATGCAATCCAAAATTGCTGGAGAGACTGCAATTAGCTCTCCTAGTGAAAGAGTAACGATGATTTTGAGGACGTCCTGGCTTGGTACAACCTGGGTGGATAAGATTCTTTCCAAGACACTTGAGAGGGTGCCGGCCATAGTTTTCTGCTTTGAATAATTTGACTGACTGACTTCTTTGACTTCTGCTGTTGACAGACAGATGCCGCGGTGTGTGTAACATGAAAGGTCAAGAGTTGTTGCGAACGGGGCAGCCAGATGTAAGATGTTATGCCATGCTGGGACGATAACTGTGCTGCAGACAGGCACTGCTGAGATGGGAAAAGGGAAAGAGTTCTATTTTATTAAGCTGAGAGTAGTAAGAGAGTGGCACAAGACAGGTGCCTAACAACTGGATTGAAACTCAGAAAATCCACTAATAAATCTCCAACTAGAGAGCAACGCTCTCTTACAACAGTGGGTAGACTGTGGAGTGTGGGGGGTGGTAGTAGTGGAGACATGGAAGCTCGGTCCTAAGAAACCTAGTTTTATGTAACTATAATGTAGAATTATATTTTTGTTGTAGCATATTAAAAAAATTTTTTTTTTTCAAAACTAATTTCTGGGCAAATTCTAGCACTTGTCATTTTTTTTGTGAAGAAATTTTGCACTCACGTGATGTAGGCGCCCATATTACATAAGGGGTTCCCATTCCTGGTGACTTCTACCTTAGCATTGGCAGCTCTGCTAGTAGCAATTTGTGATGAAATAGCATGTTGATCTCTAGAGGAAAGCTTGGGGGGATGACCTCCAGAGGAGCAGGGCTGGTTGGGATGGAGAGTTCTGAGAGTTCTGGATACTGTGGACTGGCTGAGCCCAAGTCCTGAGGCAATAGTGCAAGTGGAATGTGTTGGATGTTATAGAGAAAGAGTGGAGACTCAGAAAGTCTCAAACACAGACACGTACACGGACACTGACACTGACGGTGGATGTATAGCAAGAAACAAGCCACGTAGATACAAGTGGAGCCTACATGACCAAAGCGTCCACAACAACGTACTACGCAAACGTAAACCAACACTCCCACCTGATGGGGACGCAAAACAGAATAAAAGCTCCCACCAAATAAATAGAATAAAACAGCTCCCACCAAATCTGACAATCAGATATACATAACAAATGGTGAAGGGGTGCGGGAAGGAATGGGAGATGAAGGCTGGCTGGTGAATGAAGCATTGAATGATACTTGAGGTTCCTGAATGATATCAGCAGTTTCTGAGACAAACTGAACCTGTGCCTGATGTGGTGGACCTGCCATAACCCAATCCTTGACATGCTGAGGCATGTCATGAATGCAACGTGCAGCAATGTGACCTGATCGACCGCAGCGATGACAGTGACCTTCATTAGTGGGATCGCACCAACAATAACCTTTATCTTCTCGGGAACCATGACCAAATGAGGGACCTGAACCATGACCACTAACAGCTTTCTGACCTCCACCTCGTCCAGATTGAGTAGTGAGGGCATAATCAGAGGGCTCGGATTTGATAGCAACAACAGAGGAAGATGCACCAATCAAAATTGACTTGATGTCGGCAAGAGTCGGTTCTGCCTTGGCAGTGAGAATGGAAGTGCGAATGGT
>QMFG01008550.1:0-11213 GCA_003314545.1 Ramaria sp. MG151 | reverse complement strand
TTAACCACTAAGCTACCAGTCCCATTGTCTCCACTAGAAAAGTTCCATCCAGCATGTTATTATTTATCTACCTACTGTGCGAACATGGATTACATAATCTACTGATGCATCAGAGGTGCTGCCTAGAATAAAAACAGAAAAACAACAGAAAAACATCATTGACTTCAATTCAAGGCTTCATGCCTTAGAATATATTTTGTTTACATTTTTAGACTCAATCGGCGATACATCCCCGAGGCCACACAAGCACAAATGTGCGCATATATGCGCTTGGACACGAACAGGCTCATATAGCCACCAATCGAGCTACACATGGCTCTGAAACACTTCTAAATGCACATACAACAATATATTTACCATTTCGAATCACCCCTATTGTCACCGATCCCCAAACAAAGCTGATCGCTTCTGTCACGATCACGATGTGGACACCTCATCTACATCATTGTCCTTCCGAACCAATCCTTCCGAATGGATCCTCCGAATTCCGAATCACCCTTGCATCAATGCTTCACATATATTTGATCCGGTTACCCAATCCAGTTCAGGAATCACTCCATGAAGTGTGTAGTGAAACAATCGATAATCAGGTCCGATCATAATCTTTTCTGAAAAAGAAGCACCCTGACTATCCCCATCACTATCCCCATCTTTTCCAATGAACTCATGGATTGAGTTGTTTCTATTGTATGGAAGCTTGCGATGACATTCCATATCATTATGTTCTATGATATGAATGTTCTAGACCCTCAGGATGACCCTCCGAAGGATTTAGGGACGGTTAGTTATACCCGAAGAGCCATGCGATTCGGAAACATGTTTCAAGAGTTATGGGTCCGTTAATCTTTTTCTTCATTCACAATTTTCCTACCACCCTTGTTCTTTGTTTACTATGGCCTTTAAGTAGTATACATATACCTTGGCTCCTTCCTAACCATCACGGACTCATCCCCATTCGCTCTTGCTTCCGAATGGTTCAGTATATAAGCTAGCACATTCGCATGTATATTCCCTAGTTCAATTATTGTATGTCACCTTGATTTTCCACTCCTACTTGCCAAACCCGCTACAAACTCAACTTCACCAACAACTGTATATTTTTTGAGTAAGCCTTTCAATCCAACTTTTATCATTTAAATCCACTTCAAGGAATGTAAGATCATTGGCTGTGATCGACATGAACTGCAAAGTTCATTCGATTCACGAGATAGAATTCTTTCGGAACCTCTGTCTCTTCGGAACTATGCACTTCCTTCGTAGATGTTCCGAAAGTCATTCGCTTTACTGTAGGATTTCCATTTGCTTTCCAAATTCATTCGGTTATTATTAGAGATATTTCCGAATACTTATACTAACATAACATCCATCCACAACATTCATTGCTATTATTTGGATTCTGACAGCTTCCTTTTCATTTAAAAAAGCACCCGGAGCTTTGAAATGGAGTTTCAGAATTTTTTCTTCATCTTTTCTTTGTTCTTTCAGCTGAATATATTTGTTGAATGCATGATCTGTAGTTCCCATAGCATGCTGATCGGTTTCAGGTGCTCTAGATAGGTTTTAGTTACAGATTTGTGCATTCCTTCCCTCATGTAGACTGCAACCCCAGAATCGCTCCATCGCACCATTATTTTTCTTGCAATCACAAAGGACTATCACTAGGTAGCTTTTCACTTAAATATGCTTGTAATTCTTGTCACAATCTAAGGCAGTAAAAACTCCACAAGTCTCCTGTTGTCTGAATCTATCGCTCTATATCTCTGCAACCACTTCTTTGCAAATCCTCACCAGCCATTTGCTTTCAATTCAAGTGAATTATTGGACTCAATTGTGTTGTTTATTATTCTCCCAACTGATCGCAATTTCTCAGATTACGTAAGTGACACAAACATTAGGCGCCGTCGCATCAACCCACATATATGCATAACCCTATGTTGGTTATTAAAAGAACAAAACATGCATAAAATACACCAATCACATCCCAATGATTGGAAATAATAAATGAAGAAAATTTCAACATATGGAGACGAGACCGGACATCATAACTGATGATATCACTCCATCACACCTGACATTTCATCACATATCCACTCCATTCTAACCCCATCATTAGCTGTATGAAATGAAGGGTCTAAAATCATGAGTCAATGGATATATTGGAAATAAAGGCTTGGATATCAGGTGCCATGTAATTTCTTTTTCATCTATCTTCTTTTAGCTTTATCCTTCCCTCATTCCATCACATCTCGTGTTTTACTCCACACACCACCTGCTCCATTACCATCCTAAAACTCCAATGTAACTACTAAATTTATCCTCCCCTATTTTCACATCTTTTGTCATTCATTCCGTTTGTATGCTCGAGTAGCCGCCCAATGATGTGCCTTATCACATGTAAAAATATTCTCCTTGTAGTTCTCGGCTCTTGTCATAGTTAGTGCTTTTCAACATGTATAAGTACTACTACTGTAGTACAGAAACAATAATTGATTGAAAAATCTATTCACTGTATTCTTTTTCTTAAGCAATTCAGAATTTTATCTTGAGGCCGCCTCTTATCATTCATCTTCTCGGGATTTATCGAATCTTTATTGGTTTATCAATATTCCCGATATATCCGCATTATATTCAACATTCTGATCCTTCATTTAGCGAACTATCGTTGTTCCATCTTCATTCCATCAGTTGGTCTGAATTCCCAGGTCCTCTTCGACACCCGGTGCCAGTGGAATCATTGTTGTTATATATGACCGGTAAATCCACATCCCCAGTAGTATATATATTGCCTCATTGTTAGTAGAGCCGCTATGGGTGTGCACGCCCTATTAGCGCCCACCAGCCAAGGGATGGGGCAGCGGCTATTCGGCTGACTTCTCCTCAGTGTTTTATTCTACACTGAGGAGGTAAGTCTCAACTTTAGCATTTACTATACCTATACTAAGTAGTCTTGTAGATTGACTTAATTAGGTATGACTATAGACCTAAGTGTTTTATTCTATGCTGAGGAGATTGACTTAATTAGCGTTAGAACTGCCTTGAAGTTCCACCTACTGCGCAACATACTATTACCCTCAAAGTAATTCACATACTGATAGGCTCAACATCTATATCAATCATCAGATCTATAGATCAATCGGGAGATACACCTGTCGCATCATAAACTGCGGCACTTGTGTTATAAGAAATAAATCAATTATCATTTTATATTTCTAAGAAATCGCTATCTCAAATTTGTTAAGCTTGCGCTCTTATCTCTGTTACAAGCTTGTGTCAGTGTATGTGAACTTTATGCACTGACAGTTTGCTCCCGCATCAGCACATCCCCCACATCGCAATACATTTTTCGCTTAGATTATCAAGCAAGCACTTAAAGCTCACCTCAAAGAACTCGAACAAAATCAAATAAAATTCAAACAAAATACAAAATAAAATAAATAAAATTTCCATTCATTTTCTTATTATGTGAGGCATCAGCAGGGCCATTTCAAAGAAAATAGAAACTAAAAACAATTACAAAAAGATACATAGACTAAATTCAAGGCTAATAGCCTTAGAATCATTTTGTTTATTTTTAGATTCAACTGGATGAACAGCCCTGAATGCCAGGGATCTCGAACATGTGCATGCATCCCATTGCTCCTGATTGCACTCAAATAAGCACTGATCAACAAACATATGGACCTGAAATGTTGCCAAAGATATAACTGGCAACTCAAAGTCAAATCTACATTTAGGGGTGCTGATCCATGTGTTGTGGAATTAATTATATGCGCATATACCCTACTCCCAAGATATCCGGATGGGCGCTTAAGTGCCAGATAGGAGGGAAGGGGAATATATGCTTGATTCCTCAGGTCAATCTCATTCCCTCAATTCTAATTCATGATCAACGTTTAGATACTTTTCTTATAAGTATGCGGACGAAGTTTCATTATAGCAGTTCAGGTAATCTGGATGTTGAGTGTTGGGACTGCAGAGAGAAAGGACAAGTCAGAACAAAATGTCCTAAGAAGCAGAAGAAGAAGGAAACTTATAAATCAGGGAAAGATGAGGCACATACTGTCCAGAAAACAGACGACTATGCCTTTACATCAAGCCCCTTTACTAGGGTCACAATTTACGACTCAGGTGCTTCAAGACACATGTCCCCGAACAGAGAAAGTTTCTCTGAGTTCAGGGCAATAGAGCCGAGATCAGTCAAGGCGGCTGATAGGACTACATTCATGGTGACTGGTATCGGTCGCATGAAAATCAAGATTCCAAATGGGAAAAATAGCACAGAAGTCGACTTAAAGGACATGCTATATTGCCCTAAATTGGGATACACTCTCATTTTGTTGGCAAGATGTGATGTGGCCGGATTTGTGGTAACACTCAAAGACTGCTCATGTTGCATCAGAGATGCAAGAGGCCATGTAATAGGCCAAATACCTCAATCTGATGGGTTATACAAGGTTGGAAACAATGATCAAGCCAATATAACTGCATATAGTGGCATCCGAGTCTATTCTATAGACGAATTACATCGGAAGATGGGTCACATATCACCCAAAGTCATCAAGCAACTAATTGAACAGAAGATTGTCACTGGACTCGAGATGGATATGAAATCCGAGCCAACCTTCTGTACAATTTGCGCCAAAGCTAAACCAACCAGAAAATTGTTATTATTTATCTACCTGCCGCATGAAGGTTACATTATGTAATCTACTGATGCATCAGTAGCGCCGTGCAGAATAAAACAACAAAAACAATATAAAAACACTACTAATAAGAGTTCAAGGCCTTGGGCCTTAAAATATATTCTGTTTACATCTTTAGGATCATTCGGCAAACGATCCCCAAGGCCATGCAGGGACGAACGTGCACATATATGCACTTCGGACACGAATGGGCTCCAATAGCCACTGATTGAGCCCCGCATGGCTCTGAAACACTTCCATTCATCCTTACAACACTTCAAGTTCTATTCCTGATCACCCCTATCGTTGCCGATCCACAAATGAAGCCAATCACTTCAATTTCATTTAAACAAGCTCCCGGAGCTTCGAAATGGAGTTTCAGATTTTTGTTCATTGATTTTTCTTGTTCTTTTGGCTTAGTATGGTAGTAAAACACATGATCTGCATTTCCTACCACACCATGATCTGTTTCAGAAGTTTTAAACATGTTTTTAGTACATTTTTGTGCATTCTTCCCCTCATGTAGACTCCAACCCCAGAATCGCTCCATCGCCCCAATATTCTTCTTGGAAATACAAAGGACAATCATTAGCTAGCTCTCACTATAAGTACGCTTGTAAATTTCTCCAGAATCCAAGGCAGTATAACCTCCACATCTCTGTTACAATCTCCACATCTTTGCTTGATATCTTTGCAACCCTTACTTTGTTAACGAATCGTCACTGGCCGTTCGTCATCATTTCAAGGGCTCTATTCAACTCAGTGCTTATCCCAAAACCGTTAAGTTTCCGCTATCTACCTATCTACAAGTCCATGTCACTGCACGCAAACTTTAAGCACTGACATTTTGATTCCTCATCAGCGCATCCCCCGCGCTAGAATTCATATCTCGCTTAGATCACCTTTTAGGCGCTTAAAGACCACCTTCAATAAACTTGAAGAAAACATCAAAAACAAAGCAAATAAAATACAATAAAATATATAAAAATTCCTATCTCATTTCTTATTAAAAATCAGTACCCAAAGAGAGATTAGAGAACCCAGCACAGAGTCTGGGAGACAAAGTGCACACAGACATCTGGGGACCAGCTAATCCATCAAGTTACAATGGGAAGCAATACTACGTCAGCTTCACAGATGATTACACTAGATGGACAACTATCTATTGTATAGCTCAAAAATCTGAAGTATTCAAGAAGTACAGGGAGTACGAAGCTTGGATGAAGACTCAGCATGGGAAGCAGATTAAAATCCTTCAATCTGACAGAGGCGGTGAATATCTATCAAATGAATTCACTAAACACCTCAAATCTCAAGGCACTTTACAAAGTCTAACAGTCCACAACACCCCCGAAGAAAATGGCATTGCAGAAAGGTTGAATAGAACCTTACTGGAACACTTGCCCGCTATGTTGATGACAGCGCAGCTACCAAAGACATTGTGGCCGGAAACTGTCCACCACTCAGTTTGGCTCAAAAATAGAATGTCAACCCGAGCTCTCAATGGAAAGACTCCATATGAAATGATGCACAGCACCAAACCAAATCTCACCGGCTTACCAGAATGGGGCACCAAAGTACATATGCTTAAAAATGCACATAACAAGTTGGATTCTAAGTCACACGAACGCCGATGGCTAGGATATAGCGGTGTAAGTAAAGGACACCACATATATGGACCTAGCAATCGTATTACGGTCGAATGTAACGTCACCCTCGAAAGTGAGCTTCTGATGTACCAAACCCAGTTACAATTGTGGGGGAGTATAACAGTGAATTAAAAACACTTAATCACAACCCTATGGATAATTCTAAGGCTTTGGATCAACCATCGAACCTCCTGAAGCCACCATCAGCTGACATAATCCAAGATCCATCACTTGAAGGATCAGGTGCTGGAGAGCCACTACAGGAGATAATTAAAGATTTGGAGCAATCTTCAGGGAATCAAATGCTGAGAAGGAGTAGTAGGTTAAACCCACCTCCTAACATCATTTCAGAATCAATTCCAAGGAGAAGTGAGAGGATTAAGAACCTTATGGCGCTCGCGGCACTGGATAACGGGGAATGGGACAGCGACATTGAACATGCGATGGTATCATCAATGGACCTCATTCAAAACCCAAAAACAGTTGAACAGGCCAAGAAAATGGATGATTGGCCAGAGTGGGAGAAATCTATTCACACCGAACTAGAGCAGCATCAAAAATTCAGCACTTGGGATCTAGTTAAGCTGCCAGAGAACACAAACATCGTTGGCAGCAAAATTATATTAAATTATAAGCTAGACAAAGACAGCAACATAAAAAGCTGAAGAGCTAGATGCGTCGCTCAAGGATTCTCACAGGTGGAAGGGATAGATTACAATGACACTTCCTCCCCTACAGCAAAATCAACGGCTATATGTATCATCTCAGCAATTGCAGTCAGAAATGACTGGGAGATAGAGCAAACTGACATCAACAGTGCTTACCTCAATGCCCAACTGAAAGAAAATATTTACATGAAGCAGCCAAGAGGATTCAAAGTACCAGGCCATGAAGACAAGGTACTGCTTCTGAAGCGAGCCATGTATGGGTTAAAGCAATCAGGGAGAGAGTGGTACGAGACATTGATGGAAACACTCACAGCCATCGGATTCAAGAGATGCAGAGTTGAGCATGCAGTATTTGCACACTTTGATGAGGACACTGTGATTTTAGCTGTGGACGTCGATGACATCACCATAGCAGGGGATTCAAAGAGAGGGATACAGAGTTCTAAGAATGAGCTTAAATCACAGTATAAAATCAAGGATTTAGGGGACTTACAATGGCTATTAGGCATAGAAGTCACTCACGACCGAGAGAACAGGACAATATCTTTCTGTCAAGGCGCATACATTCAGCAGATGATAGAAAGGTATGGCCTACAGGAAGCTAAGTCAACAGATATCCCAATCAGCCCCGGACACAATCTCACAAAGTCAGACTCACCAACTGATGAGGAGATAGAGGCAACGAAACGCATACCTTACAGAGAGGCCGTCGGATCCCTCATGTATGCGGTTGCTGGCACACATCCTGACATAGCTTATGCTCTGTCATACCTCGCCCGCTTCATGTCCAACCCTGGACAAGCCCATTGGGAGGCCATCAAGAAAGTCTTAGGATACTTGAAGGGGACCAAGGACGCAGAGCTCACCTTTGGAACCAATGGGACATTGGAATGGGAGGAACAAGGCAGAAGAAGCAGACAGGGACTGCAAGGCTATTCTGATGCGGATGGGAACTCACACGAGCATCGGCATGCAATCTCAGGTTATGCATACTGCATAGATGGAGGAGCAGTTTCATGGAACTCTAGGAAACAAGCGGTGATATCATTATCCACCACTGAATCTGAATATGTGGCTGTTACTCATGCTGCCAAGGAAGCTCTATGGATGAGGATGTTCCTTGCTGAAATTAGGTGTCAATTAAACCGGCCCCTACTGATTTATTGCGACAATCAATCAGCTATAGCTGTGGCCAAGAATGACCAATTTCACGCACGAACTAAGCATATAGACATCTGTCATCATTTTATTCACAAAGCCGTCGCACGGGATTTATTAGAAATCCACTACTGTCCTACTCAAGAGATGATCGCTGACATTTTCACTAAGGCACTGCCTGTGAAACCATTCACACACTTACAGGTGATGCTTGGACTTCATTTTGATTGAGGGGGAGTGTTGTGGAATTAATTATACGCGCATATACCCTACTCCCAAGATATCCGGACGGGTGCTTAAGTGCCGGATAGGAGGGAAGGGGAATATATGCTTGATTCCTCAGGTCAATCTCATTCCCTCAATTCTAATTCATGATCAACTTTTAGATACTTTTCTTATAAGTATGCAGATGAAGTTTCATTAGCTAAAGCCTTCTAGTTACTTAGTTATGTATTAATAGTTCCCAGTCAGGGATGACCAGAAACTATACAGCTGCACGGGCAGCTGTAGACGAGCCCCTCAGTGTGTTCTATCACTGAGGTGGTGAGTCTAACTCTTATTTACTTTGTAGAAGAGTAACTAACTGGTTAGTAGATATCTCTGTCTGCAGGTAGTTCCTCAATATTATAGTGTGTTCTATCACTGAGGTGATATCTCTGTCTGCAGCTTAAAATTTCAATATTTCTCCTATCTACAGTTTATCCAATAATAACAACCCCATAGCCAAAGCCTCTGTGCTTCTATTTCATTTAGGACAGGTGCCTGTGCACTCGGAGAGTTTCAGGATCGTTCTCTTCATTTTTTCTTGTTCTTTCCACTCACAAAAACTTGTTGATTAAATTATTTGTAGTTCTGAAGACTCACGGATCAGTTTCACAATTTTTACAAGGTAGTGCAGACGCCTTGACAGAGTTTTGTAGTGTCCTGGGAGCACCAAAGGATGCTGATGTATTTAGAGAAGTTATATGTATGATTGTTTGATCCTTGAAGACCAATTGGGTTCTAAGGCAAACATACAGCGATAAACTGCAAAGCTGGATGACAGTTTTCTCATGTTGGTGGAAGTGTGTTATGGACTCTACTTGTTTCTGTCTCGTCTGATAAATGTGACTGGACACAAGCCAGATCAATCCCAATCCGGAATGCCAGTTACACAGTGTTCTGTCACAAATGCATCAATAAACACCTTATCTGTGAGGGCAACCCTCCTAGTGCTCACAGATGCCTAGTAGAGGGGAAATCCAAAGGTATATATATGCAAGGAAATACAGTAAAGGGAGCTCTCACCTAGTAGAGGGGAAATCCAAAGAGAAAAGTCTAGGGATCCCCACTACTAGTGAGAAAACTATATACAACTACTTAACACCCAACCAGGGGCATTCCTACACACTGTCAACCCTGCCCGACTTCTATCCCCATAAGGTGCTTCATCCCTGATGAAGGCTGGATGCTGGGCCAAGTGTTCGGGTCAGATGTTTGGGCCATACCCCGAGGTTGGTTGAGGTCTTGGGTGGTTCGAGGTTTCAGACCTGTAATTGGAGGCTTTGGGTCAAGGACCTGAGACTTTGGACCGAGGTTCTCACACTTAGGACTTGTGCTTTGCATGTGTGAAGGTCTTAGAGATGAAGGCTTTGGTGAAAGCAGGTTGTCCCCTGACATTATCTCGTTTTGAATAGTATCACATTCACTTGCCTTATCTCTCATTACACAACTTCATCTCAAAACAACCAGGAGATACATATCCTTTTGTATAAGTAGGAGAACAAATTGTAGTAAAATAATAAGAGAAAATTTACTATTTTTTCTCATCAGATTAAAAGTCTCATAATCTCTTTGGAATCTATCTACAATCCAACATCATCATGACTACCCTTCCCAAATACAACATTCACAAATTCTGCAATATAAAACCTAAACTTGGCAAAGACAACCGGTTCTCATGGAAATGAGAGCTCATTGACAACAGGATTGTTCAAAATCATCACCTGCATAGACATCTTCCCTAACGCCATGAACCAATCCATAACCACCACCATAGGAGTTCAAATGGTTGACTCCACCCCTCTCTCAGAACTACAGTCTGACTGGGAGTACAGAGATAATGTCACTTATAGTCAGATTTTACTTTGCATCTCCTCAGAGTATCAGACTGCTATTGACATTACCAATCATTGCACCGAAGTATGGAACATCCTCATAAAGAAATTTGAGTCCACTGATCCAAACAAATCAGCATCATTCAGACCCAATATGAGAATTACCATATGACCAACAGACAGGACATTTCATTGTACCTTATGATGATGAAAGAATACAGATTGCAATTGTCTAAGATGGGAGAAGAAATCACCTTGTCAATGCACTCCACAACTATTCTTTGAAATGTACCTGAATCCTGGCCCACCATCACTCAGACAATAAAGATGGTCACATGAGACCCAGATGAAATTGAGGAGAAACTAGAGGTGCATGAAGCTGATCTAAACACCACTGACATCTCCTCTCAGGCAGTCATTGCATTTGCAGCTCAAAGGTGACTCACCAGTAGACCTAATTGGTTCCAGCCTCAACAGAACCAAAACACTGCTGAACAGCCTTACATGCAGCCACGTCCCTCTCCGTGACCCAACTTTCAACCACATCTGTCATACCCTGCACAAGCATTATATCAACCTTGCAGGCCCAACTTCAATGCTCCCATGACACCTACAGCCCTGCTCTCGCAAACACAATCTGTAAGGGCAACCCTCCTAGCACCCGTAGGTACCTAGTAGAGGGGAAATCCAAAGCTATATATATGTATAAGAATATACAGTGAAGGAACTCTCACCTAGTAGAGGGGAAATCCAAAGAGAAAAGTCTAGGGATCCCCGCTACTAGTGAAAAAACTATATACGACTACTTAACGCCCAACCAGGGGTGCTCCTACGCGCTGTCAACCCTGCCCGACTTCTATCCCCATAAGGCACTTCGACCCTGACGAAGGCCGGAGGTCGGGCCAAAGGTTCGGATCGACTATTCGAGTTCCACCTCGAGGTTGGCTGAGGTCTCGGGGG
>QMFG01008516.1:0-10126 GCA_003314545.1 Ramaria sp. MG151 | reverse complement strand
GTAATTTAGCAATATTCTCTGAAATCTCCAGAATGCTTATATTGCTTCTTTGACCAGAATAGCAACCCAGTGCGTCGTGGGCTCCCTCCAGAAACCCGATGCTCAACCTTGTACCATATTGTAACTCAGGCTCGTTATTTAGAATTTCCGCTGAACAGCGTCATATGTTCATCTGTGCAAGCATTCTTGGTTAGAAGACTGTGGAAGGTATGTCGTGAGGTTTTGGTATACGCTTGTTCTCACGCGCCGCCCCATCTTGAAGGTGACTGGCAGACGATGGATTATCCTTATTCCGCTGGCATTCCTCCTCTCCGTTTCCTTTATTGCGGGTCTAGCAATGGTGCGGGATTATTTTTTTTCAGCGTTGATTTCATAGTCCAGTGGCTCTGACACGCTGGACGCATTAGTCTGTGAATATTAACAGATTGCCCGAGACCTCTTTTGTCAATGTAAGCGAGCTACCAAGAAGTGAGCGAAAAATCCAACATTGACAATCTCTTTCATGAAGGTGACAAATTGCCATGGCCTTGGTGTAAGTACTTTCACTTTTCGCAGCCTGTATTTTTCGCAATGCTCACGGTTGGATTCCCAGTGCGTACCTGAATGTCGGTGTCGTTGTTAATTCATTTTCCTTCCCTTGCATAAAACTCACCGGGAAATCATCTAGTTTCTGCTTGGCTCTGGGGTTCTGCTGGTGAGTGCAATAATGCACCCGCGTGACTGGTGTGAAATTCTGAACATTAAGAAATTAAAGTCCTCGATGCAACAATCACCATCACTCGTATGTGCACTCTTTTATCCCTATGATGCAAAACTGATAGTTTCACTTGAAGTATTAGTGCATCTATTAAGATCGAAAACTGGGTTTCGTCATGTAGATGCAGTTGTAACTAAAATCTGGAATATCACTCTCATCACTGCCGCCTTACCCATGATGTCAATGCTGGCAGCAATCTCATTGTTTTATACGACGGTATGTAATTTCTGGTCACGAGCATCACGGCCGTCAGTGACGCAGTTCACAGGGTGGCGTGCATTATCGCACGATTATTGGACTCACCATCATTTCAAGTATGTATATTTCTCGCATTTTGTGGAATGTGGCACTCACATTCCTCCCCCGCAGGTAAACTGTATTTCAACGGATTATTGAGACAATTGAATGTGCGTGATAAGCTGAGAGCTAGCTTGCAGGAAAACACTATGGGTCGCCGCTCTATCGTAACCATTGGATCCCCTCCTCCACGAAATAGTGTGAGTTTTCGAAGAAATCGGCGGAATCTATGCAGTTAAAACATTTTTTTTTACTAGCGCCGAATCTCAAACACAACTGATGATGATACCCTGACTGAGACTCCTGATGTCGCCGAAAGGACAGTCGTTTACACACCAGAAGGCTACGCGGACCGCGATAGCGTGATCGGACAAATACCCATCGCGAGCTTACGCAGAAGCAGTGTCGTATTTGACTTGGAGCGCGGAAACTCGCTGCCAGATGTGTTCACGAAATCTAGTGCAGATGATCATGACTCCATGCTAGCATACAGAATGCTTAGCACAATTAGACAACCAACTCAAGTCAATGATAAGCTAGATCGCGTAGTTACAATATAACATTTCTGTCTACAGAAGGGAGAACTAAAATCTTGCTATGTCCGTGCTGTGCTTCACGAAAATATTTCATTTGGCAAGGATCAAAGCAGTCCTAGTCGGGACATACACCTGCATTGATTGAGCCCCTGTCGGCGTCATATAAAAGAACAGGATCGGGCGAACCTGAAGCCAGTTTTTTCTGCCGTTCCACTCCATTGGCGTGGTGAAATATTTTGTGTTAGTATCAATGCGATCAAACCCTCCAAACTGCTTCTCGTCGCTCGACAGAGAAACACGATACTCGCCCGGTTCTTCCACACCAACGCGGTAGTCGGCGAATGACTGCGTGGGATGAAAATTGAAGATGAAGAGCAGGCCAGCGCGCTCAAACACAATCATCTTGTCACCTTCGTGCTTGAGCGAGACATAGGCCTGCGGCGCGCTGAGCCAGTGGTGCTTATCCTCGAGGTGGTTCATAGCAGCGTCGAAGTTATTGAGGTACTTATATCGCAACAAGTCATCATCTACAACGTTCCACTGGCGTCTCGCGTAATGGAAGGAATTATTGTTTCCTTCCCGGGGAAAGTCGAGCCACTATGAAGATATGCTGAGGCAATTCATCTGAAAATAACTCAAATACTTACTTCCGGATGTCCGAACTCGTTCCCCTCAAAGTTTAAATAGCCCTCTCCCCCAAGTGTATGGACAAGTAAGCTGGTAAACATCAGTGGAGGCAAGTTATACATATTCACTAATCATACCGAATGATTTTATGAAGAGATAGACCACGTTCGATGATTGGAGTCAGGGGGGTGAGATCAGACATGTTGGTGTCTGTTCGAGCGAGTGTTAATTATGGAGATTTAGACAGCCCTCACTTACACATTTCCTTGTCCATCATCCAGAATGCAAGCGTCTTGTCGCCCACGAGGGCCTGGTCATGACTCTCTGCATATGCGACGCTTTTTTCACCCCAACGGCGGTTTGTAAGTGTATGCACGATATCACCCATACTCCATTCGTCATCACGTCTGTGTTTAAGCAGTTTTATCCACATGTCCGGAACAGCCATAGAGAGACGGTAGTCAAATCCAACACCGCCTTGTTGAACAGGCACACACAGGAGAGGCATACCAGATACATCCTCAGCGATGGTGATGACCGAGGGGTAAAGTGTGTGTAAGAGGTCATTAGCCTTGAAAACAAATTAGCACAAAAAAGCTGAGTGTGAAGGTAAGGAATCCCACAAGCATCAAGTACACTACCCCTTCTTCGTCTACCTCATTACCGAAGTATTCGTGATAACCTCCAGAGAAACCAGTTCCAATTCCGTGGTGCAAATACATCATGCTTGTCACACCGTCAAATCTGAAGCCATCGAATTGGTATTCCTCCATATAGTACCGTAGATTGGAGAGTAGGAATCGCAGGGCCTCATGGTGACCATAGTTAAAAAGCCTAGAGTCCCAAAGGTCATGTCGACCCTTGGCTCCCTCGTGGAAGTACTGATGATCAGTTCCATCGAACTGGTTAAGACCATCAAGCACATTTTTACATGCGTGTGAATGCACAATATCAAGCAACACAATTAGACCCATGGAATGGGCCGTATCGATAAGTTCCTTAAGCTCTTCTGGGGTGCCATAGCGCGAGCTTGCAGCAAAGAAGCTCGTGACCTGGTATCCAAAAGCTGACAGAACTATCAGGACTTGCCTGTGGTTGATTTTACTCACTTACAAGCATAATAAGCGTGTTCCATGGTCGCCATGAGTTGAATGACATTGTAACCCAGTTTCTGAATTCTAGGCAATATATCCTTAGTGAACTCCTTATACGTACCCACTTTTCCTTCCGGGCTTGAAATCCCAACGTGGGCTTCATATATGCGCACGCCAGAAGGATGTGGAGGATGTGGATGTTTGAAGTTATACTTTTCTTTGGCGGGAGGATTCCAGAAACGGGCATCATACACGGGCGACACAGTGAGATCTTGAGTGACACGAGTGATCCAAGCTGGGAGACGCTCAATGCGCTCTCCAGAGGGTAGGACCAGAGAGATCTTACGGTATATGAGTTCATTGCCTTAAGAGCGGAGGAAACGACTCCCACTTTAAGTTTTGTGTCGTGGCGGATAGCTAGGACGCCGTCCTTTGGGGGCAAAACAATTTCCCATACACCAAACTCGTCTCTGTTCATGGGGTGAGAGGATCGGTTCCAATCATCTCCAGTGCCAGGTTTAAGCGTTTGTAATTTCAACTGAGTACCACTCACTGAATTCTCCTATGAAAAACGCTTCTTTTGCATTTGGGGCCCATTCTCTGTACACAATCTCGCCGTTGGGACGGACGTTGATTCCAAACCTGTGATATCCCTTAGAGAAATCGTCGTATCCACCCTCGTGCTCCTCAATAGAATCCTTCCATTGCTTGAGCTTTTCGTAGCGGCGCTGGATTACAGGAACAAAGGGCTCTAGATAGCCGTCAAGAGTCAGAATGGATTGGACGTTGAGCTGACTTGGCGATGACATGATGATTGAGTTTGGAGCCTTGATCTCGTCTATTTTGCAAGGTCAGTTGAGGTATGCCAAAGCCTTATCGAGTTTGAGAGTCAGTTGTAGCATAGATATGACGTAGTCCGGACTTCTTCGCCGGCTTACAGCTCCAACATTCTTGCCAAATTATAGCATGTCATTCCGTCCAATTCGCACAGCCGTCGTGGGCGTTGGACTTGCTGGAACCGTATTCCACCTTCCACTTTTAGCTGCGCTGCCGGACCTCTTTGTGGTTCACACCGTCGTTGAAAGAAACCCGCAAGAAGACGGAAAGGCACAAAAGTTTGGTCTGAACCCTAAGGTTGTTCGTTCTTACGAACAGGTTTTGGCTGATTCAGAGGTTGAACTGGTCAGAGAAACAATTTGGTTGTTTGTCAATGCACAGCTATAGCTAGGCTCTGTTTAGGTTGTTATCGGTACCCCAAATGCCACACACTATCCCTTTGCAAAGGCAGCGCTTGAAGCGGGAAAACATGGTACAATACAACCATTACAGCTCTTGGGGGCTATCTGAACTGAGTCATAGTTCTCGTCGACAAACCCATCACACCCACTTACAAGGAAGCTACTTCTCTCCAGGATCTAGCCAAAGCCAAGCACCTTGTACTTTGTAGGTATCCTACGAGCCATTACTGTACTGGGTAGTTCATCTGCCGTCACATTTAGATGCCTTTCAGAATCGCCGGTGGGATTCTGACTTTTTGACTATACAGAAGTTAATCCAGGACGGCAGTATGTGTTGCATCTTTGCTTCAGCACTAACGGCTTATCAACCTAGCATTGGGGTACTTGACTGAGTTTGAGAGCCAGTATGTGCTGCGGTCGTTCATTTTTCACGCTTTGGCATTACTCAGTACAGCCGTTTTGCTCCTTCTTCAGCTTTGACCGATACCGGACGAGTCTTAGAGTACAATGGCATGAGGCAAGCGTGCCAGGATCGGGCTTGGTCTATGACTTGGGATCACACTTGATAGACCAAGCTCTTGTACTTTTCGGGAAGCCAGAGAGGGTGACTGCTTTCCTACAGAACCTAGGTCGCTTGGGGGACGTTGAAGATAATGTCAGTAATTCAGAATCATACTGCGCCGTTGTCTTACACATGGTGCATGTAGTTCACAATATTTCTTCACTACTCCTCTGCTTCACGGAAGCCTTATCCCGTCACTGTCATTCTGCGTGCTCATTTCCTTTCGGCCCGCAGCCCACAGTTCCGCTATAGCATAAAGGGAACCAAGGGGTCGTACACAAAGGTAGGCACCGACATACAGGAAGACCAGCTTAAGGAAGGGATGTCCGTCTTTGATCCTGCCTTTGGAGTGGAACCAGAGAACATCCATGGGTTGCTAGAGAGCCTTCAGTCAGACTCCACTGTTCTGAAGACACAGTGAGTAGTATGCCATCGTGAGCTCGACAAATTGCCCATTCGTCTCGTCACAGCGTGCGTTCTGAGAAGGGCACGTACGTTTCACTTTATCAAAACATAGCTGCAGCGATTCGTAGCAATGCTTCACTTGACGTGAAGTGGGAAGAGGCAGCGTCTGTGATACAGATAATAGAGTTGGCGAAGCAGAGCTCGTCTGAAGGCAGGACAGTGAATGTACCAGATGGGACACATGTCTGAAGCGAAAGTATATATACTTTTGTTGCTCAAGTCTAAGCAAGAATGGATTTTTCTTTCCTTTTCTTTTTTTGTGGTCCTAGATGAGGTGATGGCTACGGGCGCTTGCTTACATTTCCTCCACGTCAGTGGCTACCCGTCGTTAGCGGACCTATCGCTTCGTGCTCGACATTCATGACCGTCACCAGCATCCAAGTCCATCTCCCTTCCTTCTCACACTCGCTCACTGTCTCAGTCCCCTCAGATTCTACTATTCTTTATCTCAAGCAAGAAATATTCAGAACATGTATCGGTTCGCCCAATACGGTTGGCCAACGTATAATTCATAAGGGCAGGGTGCTAGACGATAAGGAGATTGTCGGTCAAGTATGGAAGGTACGTACACCTTCACCAATGTCTCCCTACAAGATCTTCATGAAGATATCAGGAAACCGATGAGCCCCATATATGTCACCTTGCCGTACATCCATCAGCCTGGACAGCTACTCCTCCAAACAGTACCCCTCCTGTAACCGTGACACCTCCATTACAGTCATCAGTCCCTACTCCACCCCCTCAAGTTAGAGCCGCCACCGTGAATGTTCCTCCAGCTCCAGGGTCTCTCCCACCGGTGCAGACTCACGCAACATTTTCGTATATCCAATACATACACACAAACGCCCTTCGTATTCTCTCACGGCAACCCCGTCTGTCTTGGCCTGAACAGATGGGTGATATGGATGCCGCCCGTGCTTTTGCAAAGCGAGGAATCGAGGCGACGGGCCGTGGCTGGCCCTCTGCCCTCAATCAAGACTTCCCTGTCAGTGTTCTGGAGCAGGGTGCTGACGAGGGTGTTAAGTATGTCAGCACTTACATAGAGTGAGCGATATTTTTCTAGTTCTGAGAATATTTCACTGAATTGGAATGGTAGCAACCTTCCGTACCTAAGCCTAGCTACTCCAGAAGCCACACCGACTCCCATTCAAACACAAGCAATCCGTGTTCTCAGCTACACATTTCCTCTCCTTTGTGTCTATGCTCCGCCACACGCCCAGCATAGTAACCCAGTGCAGGTGAACGCGATCCCGCCTCGTCCTCTTGCCCCACTTGGTGTACACATCCAGGGTGCCTTTCATCTGCCAATACGCCCCCTTATCGTTCCCCTCATATTTCTTACCATTCGCATCACTCTTCTCCTGTACTTCTTCCAGCCGGCGCGGAAGCCTTTATTTGGGCTGATGGTGTTAGTATGGGTAATATGGGAAGTGGCGGGGGCTATTCGTGGCGCGTTGGGAGGTGACAACGGTGATGTGAACGGTCGCCAAAACAATCGAGCCGAAAACGCTGGAAACGCGAATGCTCCCCCTGATGCTGTCGGTGGCGAGGGTGGTGCAGCGCAGGCGAGACCCGGCATTAACAATACTACTCAACAACCAGCTGTTCCGACTTCTCAAGAAGCCATTTTGAATCACCTTGCGCAACTTAATCTTTCCACTGAAAGTCGTTCTGTTGAGCCTGACTCCACACCAAGTCCGACTTCCCCCCCTCCTAGTCTGGCTCATAAGATGAAGTCATTTTGTGCGCTCTTCTTCCTTACCCTGCATCCCGCGATCTGGGATAGGAGGCGGACTGCTCTGAGGGCGAGAGAGGGCCGTGTGCGGGAGGACGCGAGAACTCGTGAAGCGCGTGCACTACAGCGTGATCGAGAGCGCACGGAGCGCGAAGAGAACCGACGGCGGGGAGTGGAATCCGAAAATGGCGGTGATTCTTCCACAGAGACACCAGAGCCACCTCCTGCGCCAAAACCTTTTTGGGTGGCTGAATATGTGCAGCGCGTGCGATCGGGTGATTGGGTGGATGAGTAGTCGCATGATCTTTCGAAGTTCTGAAGTGCAGAACACAGTTTGAATTGCATGGGATGCAATGTTATTTATCCGGGAAGGCAAGTTCATAAATGCAGTGAATATTGTAGCACATACGAGGAATACACCATATATTAATATAGCAGTACATCAGCCTTCATTCTGCATGATTATACGCATCGTCCAGTTTGGGGTGTCCTCATCGGGGTATGCTTCAGCCCATCGGACGTCTTCCTCCCAACCAGAGTCGCTACTTTTAGATTGCTGTTCAGCAGTGACTGTCCCATCATCCCGTCCATCGACAGCAACGTCTTCCTCTTCTGCCCTCATCTTCCGTGCTGTTATATGTCCTTCATCTTCCTGTAGGTGAAGTCGGAATAATTATACGCGTAAACCCGAAAGAATCACCCACTATATCAAATTCGTCTTCTTTTTCGATATATTCCACGTTCTCATCCAGCTCCTCGAAGTCACCTGCAAAGGCACTCCACTTCTCGAGGGTAGGACAGTGCCATATAAGGATATTACCATGATTCGTCGTTGACGCCATGGATGGTTTGTTGGGATGCCACTACAATACGGAAAGGTGAGCCAGCAACGGCGACGGCAAGAACATGGGGCGCTATTACCTGAACATCCACCAGCGGCTCTCGACCACCCTCCAATGTCTCATGGAGGACGCCTTCCTGCGACAAATCCCAAACATAAATTTTGTGCTTCGCTGCGTCCGCAGCACCTGCCCTCCCATGGATCGTTTGGACTCACTTGCGAGGGTTCATGCACAAACCACACCTACCGGCGATGACCCACTCAGCATCAGCGCTATACCCAATGCCGTTCCAAGAGACTTTATCAACAGGATCCGCAAACTTATACAATGGCTCGATGTCCTGCTCGATGTACTCGGAAGCAGCCTCTGATTCGGGAGAGGGGGGTTGATAAGGGGGTACCTCGAAGTGTCTGATCACGCGGTCTGTAGAGTTCGTGAGGAGGAACCTGCGGGAAGAGGGGAGTAAAAGAAAAGCTCAAACGATAAGGGAGGGAAGCTTCGTACCGACCACAATGGCTAAGCTTGAGCTGTTTCATAGAGAGTGCGCCATTCACTCTATGTCGCGCGATCATCTGCGTACCAGTCATTCGTAATTCAAAACATAGATAGGAAGCAAAGACACACTCGCTTCGTACGTGTGCTGAACACCAATACATAACCTAGCGATGTCCCCGCAAAAATGAGCCGTCCAGTTGGATCGAATTCGGCGCACATTATAGCTGATCTAGATAGGGACCGGAAGGACTGTCGTAACCTTTGACTGGGAAAGGGGCTAGACATACTGTGGCCGCGCACTCCTCTGCGCTTCGTCCTCATCGCTCTCATAAACGATCTCGCACAGCTCAACACGGGAGGTCTGCCCACCACGCGAGTCGTCTAAGAACAGTTCCCCTGTTGCAAGCACCGCAAGGATAATTTTACTTTAAATATTCCAGAAGAGAGAGTGAGCAACCGTTGACTAACGAAAGGGTATGCATATACACGTACCTATTAAGAGGATGAAATGATGCATGTGCAACGGGGACGTCGAACCGAATCGTGCGGCTGCGCTGCAGGGGTACAAGATCGGAAGCGAGGTCCCATACAATGCAGTTCCAGTCTTTGGATGCCGTTAGGACGTACCGCGAATTGCGCGACCAGCTGTACAGAGGGATGAGCCGCATAAGTATGAAGATTGACCGGGGAGCCAAAGAAAGGTAATAAACCAAGACCCATTATAGTTCCCTTGCAGAATACAAAGTAGATCAAGGAAACGAAGGACAGAAAATAGCAATGATAAATATAGATCAGAATCCCTTACCGAATATCTACGATGATCGCTACATGGCCTTCCAACACTCGCACATGCGACATGGTATCCAAATCCCATACAACAGCGACGGAATCCGAACGCGAAGTCGCGATGTACCGACCAGTCGTGTCGAAACGTGCAAAGTATGCAGAGGCTACGAGCGACGCTTGAATCGCTTTCGGGACGCGGAATGCGAAGTGATCTGCCAGTGGGAAGGCATATTATACGATATTGGGAGTGCATGTGGGAGATAAAGAACTAAAACTTACTTAGTAGAGGCGTCTTCATATAGAGTCCAGAATACTGGACTCGTTTACGTAAACTTCTTCAGATGACATCATCCATAGTCAGGACTTCCCACCACTTACTCTTTTCTTCATAAGACCACAACCATATGGAAGCGATGGCTGAGAAAATGCAGCTTATCGATACCCAGAAGGAGATCGATACCTTGAGTTTACCTGTCTCTTCAAATCTCTCCCATTCGCCTCTACGAAAATCTCGCATTTTCACTCGTTTTTGCCAAGCTATATTTGCAGTTGGTTTTCTGTATTCTTTGCGCTCGTGGATTTATGGCCGCTCTGGAAATCACAATAGTCACTTGGATACCCTCCTCCCATACCCCACTGAGGCATTTAGTCATCTCCACGCCCACAAACATGGGATTTTGAATGGACATCGT
>QMFG01008507.1:1459-14612 GCA_003314545.1 Ramaria sp. MG151 | reverse complement strand
AGTAGCTTGAGTAGCAGCCTGAACTATCATGCCTTCTATGTTACTGGTATGGTTTTGGAGGCCCTGATTCTGTATGAGGAGGTGCTGAATCTGTCATTGTTAGTTGTCAAGTAGTGCTCACAGAAAGGCACCATTATCTCCCAGTGAGTTCCAATAGGCTTCAGGAAGTTGATCAGACATAATATGATTTGAAGGAAGTATGTGTGAAGTGTGGGGTTGTCCTATGAGCTTGATCTTCTGTGAGGGCAACACTGAATGACAAGGCCACAACCCAAGATGCTCATGGAAAAGAGAGCTGATAGAGAACAATGCCTAGCTGGTACAGCAGATATCCTCAGTGTAAGGCAACCTACTCAGATAATGATCCCAGCATCTGCTGGGAGGCTAGACAGGAGGATACCATCCACCCCTGCCTCCTGCTGTGAAGCCAACCTTCTCCATTTGCTCCTTGAGAGTCTTGTACCATACACAGCCTGATTGTTTGAGGCCATACATCCCTTTCTTTAGTTTACAAACTAAATTCTCTGTTTCTGGTTTGACAAACCCCTCAGGTTGTCTCATGTAAACGTCCTCTTCAAGCTTGCCATTCAAAAAGGTGCCCTTGATGTCAATGTTCCTGAGCATCAGATTGAATTTATTTGCTAATGCAAGGATGAGCTGGATTGTGTGGGGGAATAGGTCTCATTGAAATCGAGTCCTGCAACTTGTGAGTAACCCTGAGCACTAAGTTGAGCCTTGAACTTATCAATTTGCCCTTTGTTGTCTCTTTTGACCCTGAAGGTCCATCTGCAGCCAACTGTGTTGGTGTTGGGGGGTTTCTCCACTAGATCCCATGTATTATAGCCTTCTATAGTCTTGAATTCGAGTTCACAGGCTTCCTTCCATTTTTCTGAGTTGTTCCCTTTCATTGCTTCCTTGTAGGAGTTCAACTCATTACTTGCTAATGGGACGAAGGCCAACTTGCTAGCTTCTGAGTCTGTGGATCCGTGGGCTAATGCAGCCATCTCCCTGGCTAATGCATGATGTCTTTTGCCGTGTCCATATTCCTCATTTGAGGGATCGAGCCACGCGCCCCTTTTGAAGTCTTTGGGGGCATATATGCAGAGTCCAAGTCGTCTGGTGAGTCTTTTGCCCCTGAAGTTGTAGAATCTTCATCAAATGGTGGGTCTAGGTGTATTTCCTTATCTACTTCTTGTTTGCTGATGTTTGAACCATTTCAAGCAGTAAGGGAGCCAAGGGTTCGCAATGGGTAGGTATATGCATCTGTTCGAGGGTTGTAGGGATTGTATTTTGCCATAGACTGGGTAAATCATCGTCGTCTGTTGCATGGATGGTAATTTGTTTGATATGATTTGATTCATTGAAGATGACATTGCATGCGTTGAGGAGAATTCGGGTTTGAGGTATCCAAACCTTGTATGCCTTCAAATTGTTGTAGTATCCTACAAATATACCTTCTGTGGATTTAAATTGACCTTTCCTTAGCATAGCTTTGGACATGAGTGCCCAGCATTTGCAGCAGTAAGTCCTGAGCTAATTTATTTTGGGTTTGGTGCCCCAAAAGGCTTCAAACGGTGAGATACCGAGCCTGGAGTGCAGGATCCGGTTTTTGATGAAATTCGCCATGTGTATTGCAGATACCCAAAGTTGTGGGGGAAAATTTGACTTGTGTTGCATTGTGAGGGCCACTTATTGTAGCTTTCTATTGAGCTGTTCAGCGATTCCATTGTGTTCTGGCATGTAAGGTAGTAGTTTCATGTATGATGCCCAGTTTGGTGCATATGTCCTTGAATTCCTTGCCAATATATTCCCCTCCATTGTCAGTCCTGATTTTCTTGACCTGTGTGTTTGCCTGCTTCTTAATCCACTGAATGTATTGGTTGAATGAATCTGTAACAGTAGGACACTCTTTGTTCTTCAAAAAATCAATGTTCACATATCTGGTGTTGGTTTCAATCCAGGTGATGAAGTATTTGTAGCCATTGACTGATTTTTTTAATGGACCGCATACATCAGAGGCAATGATGTCTCCAATGTTGATGGGAAGTGGTTCTGTGTTTTTGAAAGGTGTTCTGGTTTGTTTACCAAAGGGACAGTTGGTGCATTGAGGTATGGGGCCATGGTGTAAGTTTGGTTGGAAGTCTGAGGCTATTTTGAGCTTCTTCATGCTATCAATTGTGGAATAGCTTGTGTGAGCTAATCTGTGATGCCATAAAACCACATCAGCAGGCTCAGATGATAGATTGATGCATTCAGGTAAATTTCTGGGGACTGGGAGTGTCAGAAAACTGTAGAGATTGTTTTCCTTGTGTCCTTGGGCAATAATTTGGCCCCTGTGTATGAGAGTTGAGTGATGCTTGAAGAATTGTACGTCCACATTGCCTGTAGTCATTTTTCTTACAGAGAGTAGGTTGGCTTGCAATTTTGGTGCATATATGACGTCAATGAGGGTGATGGGGACATCTGGGATCTGGAGTGTTGGGTTGGCGCCTCTCTGATTTGCCTTGAATGATTCTCCACTTGAGGTTTCAATGGTGACAGGAGGAGTGTCCCTGATATCATGGAATAGCTCTAAATTTCTGCTGAGGTGACTTGAGGCTGCTGAATCAACTAGCCAGTTGTGGTATTGATTGGTGACTGGTGGGATTGAAGAAATTAATATTTTATCTTCAATTTGAGGGGGTACTTCATCAATTTTAGCCATCAGAATGATATCATTATCATTTCTTTCAGCTCCTTTGGCAGCCGTCTCAAAATTGGGTACATTTTGATTTTGATTTTGCTGATAATTCTGTTGGTGTGATGTGAAATGACTTGGTTGTTGATTCTGAGGCCTATAAGTCGTGTTCATTGGCCTCCATTGGCTTTGCATTCCCTGTGCCTGATGATTTGAAAGTCCACCGCTGGGTGCATAGCACTTGGATGCAGGGTGTCCGAGCTTGCCACAATTGTTACAATTGATTGGTGGCCTTGGATTCGGTGGAGTGGATGTGTTGAATACATAAGCATTGTTGGGTCAAGGAATAAATTGCTGGTTCATTCTCTGGGGAATGTTTGCCTGAGCCAAGTAGCTGGTGCCTTGTGATGGGGCCGGCAGTTGAGGATTGTTGAACTGTTGATAATAATTGGGGCTTGGGGGACTGAAATTGTTGAACCTGGGACATTGATTGTATTGATTCCTGTATTGTTGAAATGGGGGACTGCGAGTACGAGCTGCGAATGCAGTGGTTGGCTGATGTTGGAGTTCTATGGTGCATATATGTGCTTCGTGTGCTTCTAATTTCTCTTCTACTTTGTTTGGATTTGTTGAGTACATTTGGATCATCTGTGCAGCTTGTGCCCAAGAGTCTGGGACGTTCCAAAGCAGTGTAGCAACATGTGTGGAGTCGGCAATGTCTTTGCCCATAGCTGCGAGTTGTTCCCTGAATTCTCTCATGGTGGAGAGCTATGAGCTGACCGGTTGGCCTTCAATCATGTGGTAATTGTTGTATTTTGTCCTGATAATATTGATTTTGCTGGGGTCCTTTGATTCAAACTTCTTTGTGAGAAGAGCCCAGGCTTTGCTTGACCTAGAAGTAATACCAATTAGCATCTGAAGTTCGGGAGTTATGCAGAGTAAAAGTTGATTATATGCAGCATTATTCTTATCCTTCCAATCGGCAATAAGAGTTGACAGTGGAATGTTTTCGACACATATAATATTGTTGACCAGGGGTTGCAATCTACATGAGGGTTGAAATGCACAAAACTGGAACTAATAGCTATCTAAAGCACCTGAAACCGATCTGTGTGCTATGAGGACTACAAATCATGTGTGCAACAATTTTATTACAATAGAAAGAACAAGAGAAAAGATTGGAAAACTTCTGAAACCTCATCTCAAAGCTCCGGGCACTTGTTCCTAATGAAATGGAAGTGTTTGGCTTCAGTCACAGATCGGTGACAATAGGGGTGGATGGAAATGGTAAATAGATTGCTCTATTGATGTTTGGAAGTGTTTCAGAGTCGCGTGGGTGCCGATCACTGGCCATGTTAGCCCATTTGCGTCCGAACACATGTATGTGCTTGTTTGTGCTCACGTGGGCTCGGGGATGCTTTGCTGGTTCATTCTAAAAATATAAACAAAAGACTTTCTAAGGCTAAAAGCCTTGAATTAAGATCAGCAATATTTTTATGGTTATTTTCTGTTTTATTCAAGCAGCTCTACTGATCCATCAGTTAGATTATGTAATCCAAAGTTTGCAGGATAGATAATAAATAATAACACTAAGGACCTCCTTACCTAAACAGCAACAGTATAGCTACTGTGACTGTGACATAAGAAATCTGTCACAGCCAGCAAGGGAAAATAGAGAAGGATGTATGGTAATGGTCAAAGGAAAAAAGATAAAAGACTGGTTAAAAAGGTAGTAGGAGTAGAAGGAACAAGGAAATAAGGGGAATAAATGGAAGAAAGTCAGGAGATAAGGGGGATACACTAGTCATCCCCTGACACCCAGTATGTAGCTCTGCTACTACTAAATACACGATACTCACCTGGTACAGCAGACATCCTCAGAGATCAAGCTGAGGAGAAGTGCCATACCAGTTGAAACCCCAAGCCCTAGTGGGGGTGCTTATTACATAATCAGAGCAGACATGGAAAACAAAATAGGAGACCCCTGACACTATAAAGATAACTAGCTACAAAGTTAGAGAAGATAAATGTTGAGAAGAATCTAAGTACTTACATCTCAGTCTTTATTATTGGACTGAGATGTTAGGTTGTAACTATCCACCTTTTATATTACTTGAAGGTTATTTTACCAGTGCATCTGACATATCATGTTGATTGGAAACTGTCAGAACCTAACCGAAACCTTGGGCCTCCGGGCCCAAACCCCCGATCATCACGTTTTATCTATTCATACCTCATGTTTGATCTCTTCCCCTCATAGCTTACGACCCTGACCTTGGTCATTCGGTCACCGATCCCCGAACCCTCTCATATATAATTCGCTCATTCATGTACATGATAATCAGTTCTGATATCAACTAAGATACCCCAATACATCTTGATTAATCTCTACGCTCCTTAGTCCCCTTTGCTAAGGTCATGCCCGAACTTCGGGTGACCTCAGGCCTCGTCCGAAATACGGGACAGGACTCTGAGCTGGCGCAGCACATAAGCTGAAGCCAAGTCCCACTCGACCCGTTCGCTGAGCCTCGGCCCCCCTCGGCCCCCCGACCCCGAACCTCGGTCGACTCTATATTGAGTCCCAACCTTCACTCTGCCTCCGCTAAGATTCAGTTCTTAACAGAAACCCAGTAATGTCCATTAGTTGTTCCAGATGACTGCACTCATACTAATCTGCTTTGTCATCATCATCCAACATCTAACATGCATACCCCATATGCGACAACCTATCACAGCCATCAACCAGGTGCTTCTCAATGACTTTGTCTAATGTCTAACTTCGGCCCCAAAGAAAAGAGTCATACACACCCACCAATAATACCATGACACTTAGCAATACCTCAAATGTCTTCTGATACCTGTGCTTGTCATACCTGTGCTTGTCATATCTGTTATTGTATATTGGACAATCTGCTTACATAATCACAGGGTCACATCAAAAGGGACAAGAGAAAATATTACAACAGAGATACAGGAGCATTACAATGACCCATGAATCAGGGTTCAACACCCTAAAAATCACTATTACAGCTCACAGATTAATTCCCAGAGCATAGGCAACCCCACAGGTACATGAACCACCACATACACCTACCATACTGCTTCATTCACACACATTCACTCATGCACACACATGATCAACTGAAATGTTACTGAAGATAAACCAACATCTAAGCAAACATTTACAATGTGTATGGACAGGAACTGATAACCTGCCGAGCATCATTGATGCTGTCCACTCTGAGACAACTGCAGACCTCCAGCCCTGTCATGTGAGCATTTTCCTTCCTGTCTTTCTTCTTTTCTATATCAAAGATATGTTGACAATTACCATTGTAGTTCTCAATAACTTAGAAACAAGTTCTGAGAGGACAATCAATAGATAGAAATTAGTTACCCTAGTTTCAGATACATCACCACCCCACTTTCTCATAATATTCCAGACTCATTCCACAACCCCAGTTTCATTTGCAAAATTTACATAGGTATCAAGTACAGATCACTTAAATAGGCTTGTAGTTCTGAGAAGAAATTAAGGCAGTAAAACTCCAAAAATTCTCCTAGACTTTCTAAAGATAGTCCAAAAGCTCTACTATTAGGAAACTAATAGCAAATCATCACTGGCCATTTGCTTTCATTTTCCAATACTCAAGAAATCCAATTGTGTACTCAAAATCACTAAGTTTCATATCATATCTTACCTCAAATGCTCGTGTCACAACATGAGCATTAGATGCTGAACCAAGTTGATTCCACCAGCATCTCTTTACATCAGAATACAAAACCTCGATTACATAATCGACAGATGCCATCACAACCGCCTCTCAAAATCATAAAAAGAAATACAAAATCCAAATACAAAAAAAAACAAATAGATATTTTCCATTTAACTCAAAAAATATAAATATCAAGCAAATGTGCTGCACCAGAGCCCTTTCTGCAGATCTTTACCCGTTCACACTAGTAAGAGTATTTACCACACTTAGTTCCAGTGTCCCAGCACTTAAACACACAATATTCAGAATGAGGGATAAAGTGCTTTTAGTAGAAAATGCAACGTAAAACCCATATTGGCAAATTAAGGAGCGTATGGCACTAATAGGTATCACAAACTAGAGGCCGTCGATCTCACTTTACAAGCACAACCATCAATTGGACCCTTCTCAAAGACTCTGACTAACCCTTAACTTTGGCCCTAAAGACAAGGACCGTATATCTCGAATGTCCTTCGATACTTGTGCTAATTTCAGTGTCCCAGCGTCTAAACCTACGATATTCAGGGTCAGGGATAAAATCCTTGTGGAAGAAAAGGCGATGTAAAACCCATATCGGCAAGTGCTCAGCGCTCAGTGCCGAAAAAGTTCTAGCTAAGCAACCAACATTCTCGGAGAAGATTCTAACACGCATACCCCATATGCGACGACCTGAACTCATGCTAGTAATGAAGACCGAGCGTAGTGGTTTGGGGGGTTAAACTGATGAGTAAACTGTAGTACATGGGGCATCCAGTGTCAGTTGACAAGTTAGTTTCACACGGTAAGGAGTGCTCACTGAGGATTGGAACAGGGCTTAGAATGACACTTGTGAGTGACTCTCTCTTCACCTGGGAGGGCTTATCAGGTGTTCCTATCCCCTACGATTCGGGGATGTGATGGAGATGTCGGACTTCAGACCTCACCCTGCCCTAGCAGAGCCTTCACCACTGGCCTAGCGCTAAAGTGCGAACATAGCGTTGAAGATTGACATTAGGGACATGGTAAAACACTGAATAAACTTGAAAAGGTGTCAATTTTCACGGTTTTCAATTAGTTTTTTCAGGATGTCAGTGTTTGTCATGATTTTCTCTGGTGATCTATTGAAAACTCTGGAAAGACACTAGCCAAACATTAGATCTATATACTGTTCTGGATTTCAGAATACTTTAAAATATCGAACCACTTTTCAATATTTTTCGTAGGATTTTCCCGACAAGATAACTTTCCCATGCCTCCTGTGCCAGTGCATCTCCTTGACTGCACTTTAGGCCTTCAACCACCTATCCCGATTTCCTACATCTCTAACACTTCTCTGGAAGAAAAGAAAGGCCAGTGCAAAATTTGGTGCAAATCTCCCGGGCTACATTTGTCGCCCCTATCACCCCCACATCCCTTGCGGACTGCATAAAATATATCCGACATTACCATATCCGACATTACCGTTGCCCTAAAAGTCGCAGAAAACTCAAGTCTGACGGCCCACATCTTTCCAGCCTCCCTCCCGTGCCGATTCTCATTTTCATGGCTGGATATTATTATTGTAATTATAGGGAGCGCATGGCGCTAACAAATATCACGAACTGGAATCAATTCCTCTCACTCTACAATCACAGCCATCAACCAGGCGCTTCTCAACGACGTTGTCTAATGTTTAACTTTGGCCCCAAAGAAAAGGGTCGTACACGCCCACCGATAATATCATGACTCTTAGCAATACCTCAAATGTCTTCCGATACTCGTGCTTGTCATACCTGTACTTGTCGTATCAAGCAAATATGTGCTGCGCCAGAGCCCCTTCTGCAGATCTTTACCCATTGAGTCATCTACACAAGAGGTTTCCTTGCTCTTTTGAGTTATTTCTTATCTCTGTGCTTGTTAATTGGACGGTGCCCCTCTGTATGTGCAAATATGATTTGTTCGGGGCCAAAGTTAGGCGTTAGACAGTCTTTGACAAGTGCCTGATTGGTGATTGTGATTGCAGAGTAAGCGCGATGGCTTCTAGTTCGTGATATTTGTTAGTGCCATGCGCTCCCCATAATTACAATAATTTCTAGCAATGAAAATGAGAAACAGCACGGAAGGGGATGTTGCCAAGGTGTCCTTCAGACTTGAGGTTTCTGCGATCTTTGGGACACGGATGATATCGGATATATTTTTGCAGTATTACGGGCTTGTACGCCCTGCAAGAGACACGGCGGGGTTGATCGGGCCTACCCGGGAGATTTGCGCTAAATTTTAGTGGCCTTTCTTTTATTCCAGAGCGGTGATGGAGATATCGGACTTCGGGGCCGTGTGATCGAAGGCTGAGCGCTGAGGCCCAGTGATGGAAATACACACTGGAGCATAGGAAAGTTGAGGGAAATCCTGAGGAAGACTAAAAATTTGGTTGAAATACTCTTTTAATCAACCAACTTTCAGGGTATTCTCAGGATTTTACCCATGGGAAAACATTCCTGTGTCCTTCCTAATCTCTAACTTCATCACTCAGGTTCGCACTTTAGCACTTAGGCAGGGCTTAGGAGTACTGTCTTCCACCTCTCTCAGTGCAGGGTGAACCCTGATGTCCGACATCTCCACCACATCTCCTGAGCTACATTCTCCAGGTTGTAGGAGATGGGAACACCTTATAAGGCCCCCAAGGTGAAGAAAGAATCACTCACAGGTGACATTCCAAGCCGTCTTGCAATCCTCAGTAAGCACGTTTTGCAGTACGGAAATAACTTATCAGTTGACACTGGGTGCTCCTCGTACCCCCTGCTCCAGTTTAGCCATCGTTCAAACCACTATGCTCATTCGTTCCACCTTTGTCGTGTGGGTCTTCTTGGCAGTTGGCGTCAATTCCCTTCCTTTCGAACCCAGAGCCCCAGACCGCGTAAGTCTCTCCCATGAATTATTGATCAATTCATAATCTTATCCCTACAGGATTCGTCAGTAAGTTCCCCAAATCCGAAGACCATTAATCAACTTTGTATTAACCTCACTCTGCCCATCGTACAGACCGTCGCCGTTGACGTCGACACAGCTCCGGAGGTTCCCCACACTAAGGCCAAGTATGACACACGCCAAGGCCCCTTGGAAAAGTGTGTCGCCAACAACTTCAACCTCGCTGACTGTCCTTTCGATTCCAACGAGGTACCAACGATAATTATTACTCCTGGATGACCCACTCGTGGTTTAGCGATGCCTGTCGTCGTTCCACGAGGAGACCCCGAGGCATGCTCCGGCACACAACTTCTAGACAATTACTTGTACTTTATAATTATTTTTTTGCCTATCTTCCCTGCCCAGTTCAGAGTGGTTGTCATTTTTAATTAATTTATGTTATGCATGTTCCTGTGGGCTGTGTGAGTAGTGTTGCGCAAGGCCGGGCTCCAAGCCCTTGGCTCAGTGCCACGGCTTTTCTTTGGCTCGGCTTTGATTTTGGAAAGGCCCGAGCCCGGGCTCCGCCGTGGCTCGAAGTGTGTGGGACTTGGGCAACGCTGTCACTCTAAAAACACTTTGTAACTCCGTCACATTAATTTATAAAAAAGTTCGTCCCTGAGCAACCGACCTAATCGCTCCTGCATCGCTGCATGTAAGGTCATCAAAAGTTCTATCCGGCATGACATAATCTTCTGTCACCTTATTAGAACTTGAGGGTTCCTTGGTGTAAGTCTTTTGTTACTAGTATCCTGAGCACTTTGAAAGGCTTAGAAGTGTCTTTTTCTTTGATTGAATAAACACTGAAGTGAGAGACAGAAAGTGCCGTGGTATAAGTACTAGAGGAAATTCAACTTCTGAAACCCTAAATGCGAGATATACCAGGAAACTATCTAATTTGTCTCATGTCAGTGTAATAATGATGAATGCAGACTGTGTGTGATTTCAACACTCTCCCTCAGTCTGTATCATCTACTCCATACCTAATAGCTTTAAACACTGGTCATGTTCAATGTGTCCTAAAGCCTTGGGAAGAAAATCTATGCTATTCTCAGCCCCGGGGATATGCAATGTGCAAATGGCCTTTTGTTGCATGAGTTCCTGTATGTAGTGCCAGCATATGTCGATATGTTTTGACCTGCTGTGGAAGACCGGATTATCAGAGGGGGCTACTGTGCCTGAATTGTCTGATAGGATATGAATACAGCTTCCAAGGCGAGGTATAGTTCTTACACAGCTGTTTTATCCATACTTCTTCTTGACAGGCCATTCCCAGGGCATAGTATTCAGCTTTGGTAGTCAAGAGAGCTATGGAAGGCTGCTTCTTTGACTTCCACAAGATTGGTCCATTTACGAGCATGAAGGCATATCCACTGGTGGACTGGCAATCATGTGAGTCCTCTGCGTAATTTGTGTCACAGTATTCCCACGGAACCTGTGAGTCTTTTGTTGTAGGTTTGTTTGGTGTTCGTGCCTATAAACCACTCCTAAGTCTTACATTCCTTTGAGGTACCAAAAGTTCTCTTTGCTGTGGTCCAATTGGCTTGGGAGGGATTTTTGTTTGACTGTGATAGGAACTGCATTATATACATTATATCAGGCTGTGTTGACATGGCTGCATATGTTAACAAACCGGTGAGTGCTTGATACTTGGTTATGTTCTTATATTGATGGTATTCACTTACTCGCAGGTGTATGCTTTTGTCCGCTGGTGTAACAACTGGGTTGCTTTTGAGCATATTGAATGTCTGTAGGATGGAGTTGATGTACTTGGATTGAGAGAGCTTGAGGGTTCCTTGGTATAAGTCTCTTGTTACTAGTATCCTGAGTGTTATTATTTATCACCCTTTCTGCGAACATCAGATTATGTAATTGCACTGACAGATCAGCCGAGCGATCTTAGAACTGAATGAAATAGAAAATAACCACAAAAATATTGCTGATTTCAATTCAAGGCTTTCAGGCTTAGAAAATCTTTTGTTTATATTTTTAGAATCAACCAGTGAAGCATCCCCGAGCCCATGTGATCATGAACAAATGCATACATGTGTTCAGACACGAATGGGCTCAAATAGCCAACGATTGACATACATGCAACTCTGAAACACTTCCAAAACTCAATCCAACTATTGATTGACTGTTTCCATTTGCTCCTATCATCACCGATCCGCAGCCGAAGCCGAATGCTTCTATTTCATTTGGAACAAGTGCCCAGAGCTTTGAAATGAAGTTTCAGAAGTTTTCCAATCTTTTTTCTCATTGTTTTCACTAAATCAAAATTGTTGCACACATGATTTGTAGTTCTCATAGCACACAGATCAGTTTCAAGTGCTTTAGATAGTAATTAGTTCCAATTTTGTGCTCTTCATCCATCATGTGGATTCCAACTCCAGAACCACTCCATCACCCTATTATTTTTCACTCACCCACAAAAGACTTACCCTAGCTAGCACTTCCTTTAAATACACTTGTATTTCTCGGTATAATCTAAGGCAGTAAAACTCCACAAAGTCTCCTATATTCTGAATCTCTAGCTTTATATCTCTGGAACCGCTCTACTGTTAGCAAATCATCACTGGCTGTTTGCTTTCATATCAAAGGACCTATAGAACTCAAAAGTTATCTCAATTTTGTTAAGTGGTACTGTTATCACTATCTACAAAGCTCGCATTACAGTATGCGAACTTTAAGCGCTGACAATTTGCACCCACATCAGTGCATCCCCTGCGTTTCAATACACCCTCGCTTAGATTATCAGACAAGTGCCAAAAGCTTGCATTGGAGCAACTTCATCAAAACTTGAATAAAGAACAAACAAAATATAAAATAAATATAACAAAATTTCCACTCTATTTTCTTATTACTGAGCACTTTGAAATAGCAGTGTCTTTTTCTTTGATTTTGTAAAATCTTTTGATACTGGCCTTCAGCTCTAATTCCTCTCCCTCACTCAAGCATATCCCTATGGCATTGTCTACATGTATGTCAATCACAATGAAGCCCCCGTTTTCAGTTCTCTTTGCAAATACTCCTGTATCACTTGCAAGTGGAATGTGTCCCATTGTTCCTAGCTTGTTTTCTAAATCTTCCCTTCATGCTCATGCAGCTTCTGTCAGGGGACAACCCATTTTCACTGAATTCTTCACCTCTACAACCTTCACACATGCGAAGCACAAGTCCGAAGCGTGAGAACATCAGTCTGAAGTCTTGGGTCCTTGACCCGAAGCCTCAGACCACCCAAGACCCCAGCCAACCTCGGGGCATGGCCCAAACATCTGGCCCAACATCTGGCCTTCATCAGGGATGAAGCACCATATGGGGATAGAAGTCGGGCAGGGTTGACAGTGCATAGGAGTGCCCCTGGTTGGGCTTGAAGTAGTGGTATATAGTTTTTTCACTAGTAGTGGGGATCCCTTTCTCTTTGGATTTCCCTGTCACGACCACAATTTGGGCATCACATTCAGATCATCTTCATTCCGAAGCAATCTTTCTGAAGCATTTCGTCCGAAGTCCGAAACAACATTCTCACACTCCCATCACTTTCATCCCACAACTCTTTTGTCTATCACTTCGACTCAAATACGTCATCTATTGAAACAATCCTGGTGAAACAATCAGTGGTCAGGTCCAATCATATTCTTTTTTTAGAAAAGAACCACCCTGACTATCGCCATCACTATCCCCATCTTTCACCATGAAATTATGGATTGAGTTATTCATATTCACTCAAAGCTTGCGATGACTTGCCATATTATCAGGCTTAACGGTATGAACGTTCTAGACTCTCATAATGACTCTCCAA